>DWUN01001223.1:0-17500 GCA_018249975.1 Passova gellias
TGGGACTTAAACGTAACTGGTGAAATGTTGGGGTGTACTACACTCCTCTGCCTACCCCTTCGGGGATTACAGGCGTGATGTTACGTATGAATAAATGAATGAATATATAAAGAGCAAAAAGCACACTTACTGGGTTAAAGAATCCGCCTCGTCCGCTGTAGACCGCCTCTGCTTCACCAGTAACATCTCGGCGGTCTTATGATATATTTCCACAGACAACGCAGTTGTCTGTGCCAGCCCGCTGACAGCCCGCTTGTATATCATCTTCTCTGTCTGATTCGGGTCGTTCGCTTCTAACCAGGCCAGGATTTCGCTGTACTGTCTGGAAATAGTCAAATGTCGATTGAAATTTTAATAACATTGCAAAACCAACAATGTATTCATAAAAGTGTTGGAATGGTCAATGTTAATGTGTGGTCAACTCTCAAGAGAATTGTCTTTTATATGAACTATAGCAAAATCAGAGGCGTTAAGAAAGTATTATGTTAATGTATGATTATTTTAAAATATTCAATGCTGTTAATAACTTGGACTAAGCAATAGGCGTAATGACACCTATTCCGTTCTATTGCAAACAATAAACTCAATGATATTTAAGATGTTTTCGGTGTTTTCTGCCCACCACGTTAGCGACTTTGCCTGATGTTATGTATGTATATATGTATATTTATGATTATAAAAGTATAGAATAATTCACTTATATATTTGTAATGAAGAATAATCGTTAATACAATAAGACAGCACTATCTTTTACAATTCTTCAGATTTCACACAGAAATCCAAGTTAGAATTAACTTACTTAATTAAGGGCTGGAACTGTATTTTGATTCCGATGTCCCTTGTGGATTTCAGAAGCCTATCGTGCAACGCGTCCGCTTTGGAGGAGTCAGCACTTGTCTCTTCTTCGTCATCTTCATCATCGTCGTCTTCCTCTGGCATCTCACATAGTTCTGGAAAGATTCAGATAAATTCAACATGTCTGGATATAGTTGTTAGGCAATAACCACATATCAAAAATAGCCATGAACACATAATAAAGGCAAGCACTTATGTATATTTTAGTTCTGTTGTGTAATGTGAGCTTAATATGTGGGTTGTCTTTTTCTAAATTTATTCAATATTTAAGCGTTAACTGGTATGGCTCATACATCATGAAGCATCACCGTCGACCATCATAGTGAGCGTATCATAGTTTGAGGTTACAATTATCATTGAATAGGAGTTATGGGCTACCTGTAAACAATAACGTATGATAACTCACCGGCAACTTGTTGCAGGGTTTCCTTGATCTCCTGTCTCTTAGCAGGATCTACGCCTCGCAGTCGTTCCTCTATCCTCATGCTCACTTGCTTCGACAGTATCTCCAATGCTTCTAAATGTACTAGGCCTTAAATTTGAACAGATATTTATTACAGATTAACTTAACTTTGTAGTTTGTCTATGGTTGTGTTCAGTCATATGATTTATTAAGAGTTAATCTGTGATGACAGTGTTGCTATTATATTAAGAAATATTCTAGTATTTATTTTTGGATTTTTTTTTTGTTTGAAATAAGCTAGCTTTTTTTTAACTTTTTAGAATTTGCCAAACAAGTAACATTGAAAGTGAATTTTTGCAGCTTGCTTTTTTATGGTACTTTTTAATCTAGGAAATAGATGTCATGGTTGACAGCGTATACATATGTGATGAGAAATCAAACCTTCAAAATCATCAAACAAATGCTCATAATGGACCGCTTTTGCTTCTCGCTTGGCTTCTCTGATATTGTCTTCCTCCTCAGCTTTCTCCTTAGCTTCCCTCAACACTTGCGAGAGTACCGGCTTATCGCCAGAGTCCAAACCGAGCATAGCCCTCTTCTTGGCCAATCCTGGATCGCCGTCTTGAAGGACTTCCATCGTCTTCTTGCCAATTGTCTCTAAGGTGTCCAGACCACCCGCTATTACCTTTGTACCTGTAATGATGGCATGTAATTAACATTAATAACATAAAGATTATATTCCACAGCAGTGCCCGAGAATGGATTTATCAGAACAAAAAGAACATACATAAATGTTATAGCAATTTTCTTTAATGACACCCACATAACTTTTTATAAAAGTAGATCTACATAGCTGAAATTCGGTCAAATATACATTGCCTTTTTTCAAGATTAACTTGATTGGCTTGCCTTAGTATGTTTACTACCATTCAAAATATTTTAGACACTATCATGTCCAGACAAAGATAAAATAAATATAAGTTTTTTGAGCAACTTCAAATATCAATGGTTCTTTTTAAGATAATTCTCAATTTTTGTAGGACTGACAGTTCATGTTAATTGTCACATAAACAAGTTGTAACAGATATAATACTTACCGGTTGTTTCCACAAATTTAGTGACACCGGACAGCAGACTACCAAATTGGAATGCATCACCGCTTTTACTGGCTTCCTGAGGCTGAATGGCTTCCGGTGTTCTAGGCACATCCTCGGGTTTGTCCGGTACCGGTGGATCTTTGGATGTTCTCCTGGCCAATTCCTCTGGATTCGGTGCCCCTATGCCCGTTTCTAGAACTGTCGATATTCCCTACAGAACAAGAAATAAAATGCAACACTAACAAGAATTCAATGAAAGCGGACGACCCGAGCTTACATGGATAACATTAGTCAATAAAAACTTTAAGGAACTTAAATTGTTACCAATGACAACCACGGACAGAATGTCTTGGCGACGCCACATTAGGAGAGCCGACCCCAAGTAGATGGGAAAATGACTAGGGAATAGAGAGACTATTCAAACCACTTTGCACATACATTGAACAAAGTTTCATCCAGTTAAGTCTAACATTTAAACTAGTTAAAACTTCTGTTACATAAATGAGAGTGAAATTGCTATTACAATATAGCTCTTATAACACAAACACTGTGGGCACAAACAACCTGTGTAAGTCATTAGGTTTAAGCATTCCCAATCAAGTAAGAAAACATGAAAACAACATTTAAAATTCAATTAATACAATCACATGGAATTTTTTCACATAGTTTGTATGTATATTGAGGTTGAGGATATCGGAACAACTGGCATTAAAAGATGCTTTTGGGCTATGCAATCTATACTAATATTAAAAAGAGGAAAGATTTGTGTCTGTGTGTATATATGTAACGGTTGAGCTCAAAAACTCCTGGACCAATGTCTAAAATTATTTCACCATTCTATTGCTACATTATCACTTGCCAGTGACTTTTTCCAGTTGGAATACTGTCTTTTGCAATGACAGTATCCTAGGACATGAAAATGCTGCCCAAAATCACTGTTCCATACAGACAAAGTCGAAGACAAAAACTAGTTTATTTATAAAGCATTAGACGAAAATATAAGGGACATTTCTCCCAGCAGACCTGCTAGTGGAGAACTGGTAACCAGTAGATAAGGCGTGTACAAGAATGATATATGAATATTCTGATTGGTTTTACCTGAGATACTTGTGTAGTAAGATTGGTAATTCCCGCAGTGGCTGTACTCAGTATGGAGTCCACGCCCCAACCCCAGCCCCAGCCCTCGCTCTTTGTTGTTGTTTGCGCCAAACGCTCCGTAACTTCTTTGATACTCACATCTGGCTCCAGTCGGTTGTCAACCTGGAAGTTTACCATTAAAGTTATTGTTATATAAGTCAGATGCCCACTGACAGGGTAGCTGAGAAACTCCAAAACTGGCATGTATACATGAAGAGAGTGATGAACGCTGATGAAGCACATCAGATTTGTAAGGACAGAGATATGTAGTGCTCAATGCTTCCTGCCTAACCCATTACGGACCTGGCATGGTGACATAATAATAATAATTATTATTGTTATACTACACCCCTTTGTGAAGTGGTTCCTAATCTGACCAATGGATTGGGAAGGTATTGTATTTCCACCAAAGCAATGTTTGAATAATCATATACTTTAGTCAACTATATTCATTTTAACAAAAAATATATATTAGAATATCAGTTGACTGGTTACCGCAAATGAGATATAAAATATTGTAACATCACCGAACAAACCTTGTGATCTGTAGACACATCACCCTCACCCCAATCATCAAAATCATCCCAGCCTGTATCTTTACTTTCGTCTGTTTTAGATTTAACCTCATTATTTGATACGATTTTACTCGAGTCCTCTTTCAAATTGCTATCTTCCTCGTCCACATCAAAATCATCCCATCCATCCATTGTTGGTTCCTGCAAAGAAATAAACAGGGGCACCTATGAAGAAACACACACAATTGATACAAACACACAGAAACACATAATTTTACTGGTCACATTTTATACCATACCGAGAGCTGCAAAGACAATAAATTCGAAATGGTGGTTAATCAAAATGCAGTGATAATAAAAGGGAATAACTGTGAAATAATAAATGAAACGTTTGAAAACCAATTTAAGTCCAAAGTTACGTACTCACCACATTTTTTGGTCTTTCTGTGTTAAAATTCGAGGTTGCAACAGGCTTTTTGGTATCTGAATTAGGCTTTACATTGTTGCCGTAATTTGACGCTGCTAATTCCTTCTTTTTGTCTTTTTTTGTCGGACTTACGTGGCCCTCATCTGCACTTTCGAAACCTTCGCTATCACTAGAAGGCATTTTAACTATTTCCGAAAATTTTATTTATTTATTTTCCTATTCTATCACGTCGACGTGTATTGTCCTGTACAGTATCCAACAATTTTGACTTATGACAAATACAATTCATTAATTCCAACACTTATGATTTGTGACTTTTGTAAAGATCACTAAACGTCATTTTTAATGACACGAATGACAATCCATAATAAATGGATAAAAGTATGACGAGAATACAAGTTGTGCTATAATCAAAAACAAAAATTCTCTGCAAATTTAGAATTGAAACATTAACTGATAAAATTTTATCTGGTTCAGCAATCAGGTTTTTCCAAAAGGACAAATGTATATGTTTCAGAACGTCGATGATCTGCGCCCGACAGGCTTTTGCTTAAAAAAAAGCAAAACGGCGCGGCGCACTGATTTTCTCGTAATTTATCTGTTAAATAAGATTTTTCTTGTGTTCAAAAGTGATTCGGACTATTGAAATAAAAAATAGGTACTACTTGTGTACTTTTAATTTGTTGGTTTCATTTATCTTCATACCGGTTTTAATCATTAACAACAGTGCTGACGATGAAGGAAAATGGAACATGAAAAAAGTCGATAACGTGAGATTGATGAAAACTCAATAAATAAGTACGCTAATAAAAAATTAAATCATAATATTTCGCTTTATTTATGAAAGGCGTACAATAAAAAAACAACATACGTTCTTCTCTCGTTGGAAGCTGAAATTTAGTTCAGTACGTTTTTCCAAAAGTGTCGTCAGAACCAAAAGCACGTCAACTATTTTTCGTGTATTGCCTTATAATTTTTTATTTTAAGGTCCACATCTATCGAACGTGATTATAGTAAAATATTTTTTAACATCTATTACAATGAAATGTATTCGTATCGCTTTCTTTGGTGTGTATATTTTACTGACCTACTTAAAGTTTAAAAAATATTTTAAACTGTAATTCCAATGCTAGTTTTTGGTGTTACTTTGAATATCGTCATAATGTATTTCATTATTGTTCAGTCCTCCTCCTTATAGCTGAGCAAATACCGGCTTGACGATTGTAACTATAGCCGCTGTTTTATTGTAGTGTGATTTCCGGAAAATACTTTTTGCGTATAATTTGTTACAGCTTGAAGTACAATACGCTAGCTTTTGCGTATGATAACTTCATGGTGCCCCGCTAGATGGCGTAGCTCACACCTCCGGGGTACAGTGTTTCGGTGTCAAAACAAGTTATGTTTTCAAACTTCATCTGTTACTTAATTTCGACTTCAACTTTCGTTCAACTTTCTTACGGTTTGTTTTTGTGAAATATTGTGTAACATGTAACACACGCAGTAGGTATTTATATACAAAAGTAAAAAACGATTTCAAGAAAAACCGAAGTAGAAATAAAGTAGATCATATGTTACTTTTTAGGCGTATGTATAGAATTCTTAATTGGTGCTATTGTGATACAGTAATTTACCTATATAACAGATGTACATCGTCGTGTAGTTAAATGAAATAATACATACATACATAACATCATGTCAGGTCCC
This sequence comes from Passova gellias, assembly GCA_018249975.1. Classification (NCBI taxonomy): domain Eukaryota; kingdom Metazoa; phylum Arthropoda; class Insecta; order Lepidoptera; family Hesperiidae; genus Passova; species Passova gellias. The sequence goes on from DWUN01001223.1 coordinate 6,139, forward strand.
TAACAGGGTAGACAGAAAGTACCGAAAATGAAATAATGTAGGTAATATATACAATATTCACCTATATGGAGATCCTTACGATTTCAACTTTTTATAATAAGACATCAATTACTTGGCGCTAGTAATATAATGGGTGTGAGTTTAGTAAATGAAAGGTACTCGTAAAGTCTTAAGAAGTTGTGATGATACCGTATTCGTTTCTATTTCAATCAGAAAGCAGAAGTGTTTGCACGTTGTGCATGACCTTCTAGCTTATAATATAATGAAAGGTTACCTCCGTACATATTATTATTTGATCTCAAGGGTTGCTATGGAAACGTAGTTAAGACAACTTTTGGCTTTGTTGTCAATAGCTAATAAAAGGTGTCTATGACTGCGTCCTTTCAGATGGTTTGCATTTACCAGTGTTTTTTTTATTTCCATATTATTTCCAAGCTTCGGTGGGCACGTTCAACGTTCAGTGGAAATTGGTATGGTTATGTGTCAATCGTTAAACCTCGTCGGGGGCGTTTAAAGCCGGTTTAATATCTGTTAATCGGGTTGGTTCCTAATAACATTGCGGAAAACACTTCGCCCAGCAGAGATGTAAAAAGGGAGTTAGAAGCACCCTACATGTAACGGGAACTTAAAGGATTTTATAAAAGCTAGATTTCTTCTGTAATAAAATCTTCCATACATATAGAACAAAATATAAGCGTGTTAGAGGTGGAAGCGTAAATTAAGTTCACGAAGTCTTTGAGGTATTATTTAGACATCCAGCGTTCCACGATCGTAAGAAGACAGATGTGAATGCAATTTGAGTTAACAAACTCACTTCGATAGAGCAATACTATCTAATATAGCTGAATACGTAGGTATCTATAATAAGTATGTATGTCTACATACGCCGTGGAATGCGCGCTGTACATGTAAATGTACAACTAAGTATATACACAGAGGAATCGTAAATAGATTGAATGGATATGTACCTACATACTTTTTGCCTACATTGCGAGTTTGTTTGCAGCATATCCGTGCTGTATAGAGCTTAGTCAGTAGGCAGTAGATCATCGGCGTGTGTGCCAGGGCATCGTGTATGCAATGTAAACATTGTGGTCAGAAGGAATGCATTTAGACAGTAGGTGCTGGTAGTGAATATTATCATGAGCTGTGATAACGTGGCGGTGAGTCCGTGCGGCTCAGTTAGCGACGCGGGGTCGCGTGGTTCGGTCGCGTGTATCGTTCGTACAGACGGCAAAGTGACGTGCGGAACTCGGTGTTCGCGCTCGCGTACGCGCCGCATTCCATCGTGGGGGCCCTTCGCTGCCATTGGCCGATCCCGCGTGACGTCACTCCTCGTAATGAGGTATTCAACATGGCCGTGTAGCTAGTTCGCGAGTGTGCTTCGTTATTCGTTTGAATGGATTTAATCAGTGAAATATGCCAAGGAGACGAAACGGTGAGATACCCTTGCCCGACGGATGGGATTATGCGAGGGACTTTGATGGAAAGCTATATTTTATTGACCACAACAGTAGAAAAACGACGTGGATCGACCCGCGAGACAGGTAAGTTTTCCAAAGAGAAGTGTTAACCCGTAAGAGCCCCATGTCAAAACTTCACATTCCAATGCCTTTTCTGACGTTTTGTAATTGAATTTGTGCGAATCGAGCTATCCGGCGAAAAGTGCAAATACTAAGTTTTATCCTTGTAGGATTGTAAGTGTTAAACACAGTTCCAAAATAGAATAAATAATGAAAAACAAACTGATCAGCCGCCGCGACTTAGCCGCTCTCTATCGGAAAACACGCGCAACAACCTCGATTTCACACGACATTCCACAATTGACTAACAACAAATGACCTAAACACAAATTATGGTTATCATATTGTTATCCTTCGGTATGCGCATTGTGTAGTTTGGCGTCTCGCTTTCGTAAAGGCTCTGTATATTCTACGAGCGGCTTCGGAACGCGCTTAATGAGGCCACTAGTTTTTAACTGGTTCATAGCATTGCTAGCAGTTGCTGAACTGACACAGGAATAATTTGATGAAGCGTATATGTTTGGTATGTTGTGCGGATGGTGCGGTCGAGTGTTTCGTAAGGTGAGCGTGTGTACGTAGAGTGATGCGTGGAGAGCGCGGTGGGAGATGGAATGCAATGCATAGGCAAGTTGTGCGGTGTGAATGACAGGCCGTAGAATGCGGCCCGGGCCTGCGGCGATGGTCGCGCCTTTCTAAAGCGGCGCACACCTCCCCTCCTCCGCCTGCACCCCCTTCACCATCGCACCACCTCTGCTGCAGGTGCTACAACACATCCCTATTAAATACCGATCATGTCTAGCCGTATCTACTTACCATACTTAAATCGACACCTGTATCATTGTCTTAAAAAGTTGACCTTAAAACTACCCACCTGCAGTTGAAAATACACATTAACGGTTAAAATGTTACGTTATGTGCACGCTCAGAGCATTACATTAAGTCACAGTGATAAATATCTGTTTAAGAGCAAAATAAAAAACATCGCGATAACCCTAACCGCAGATTGGTCATTTCATGTTTGTATAAATCTTGGTTACATTTAGAAATACACTAGAATATTTATTACAAAAATTGTTTACGCAGTACATATTGTTGATTACAAAAACATGTATGATTATGATTGCGTTGTTTAAAATTTAATGTATTACAAAATTTATTTAAAAACTTATCAATCACTAGGGACATAATATATTACTGTCATATTAATCGTTACGTTGATTAATTATGGTTGCTTAATTATTGAAATCGGTTCATGCAACACTGTCAAGTATAAGATAATTAGAATGTTAAAGCTAAACTAAGTGATAACTTCATAGTCACTTTAAATGTAGTGAAGCTCAACTTCGTCAGTGATGCATAACTACGGTCCCCTAGTACAGGAAATGAAATGAATAGGCATGAACTCTGAGCACATTGTTTTAAAAATATCTTTAACTACAAAAAGAAACAGTGAAAAACGATGCGAGAAAAACAAAACAATTTAGACTAGAGCTTTACAATACGCAGAGTTAATTTGTATTAGCATGATATTACAAATGTGGATTAAATACAGGCAGAATTCCTTCTACAAGAGAGCGAGTACATCATTAAATGTTATCGCCCGTGAGTGTGATATAGATTTATTCAACATGAGCGTGTCGAAATTAAGGCAAACCATTAGTTTAAAATATTCTTCCTAATTTTTGTTAAGTGTCATAAATGTGTAACAGATAAGAAATTTGATTATAATTTTTATATTCATTACTGTCGTATCGTATCGTATGTACATATGTTTATAGTCGTGAAAACTTTGTAATTAGCTTAGCTGTAAGTTTTCCCTAAAATAAATAAATAAATAAATAAATAAATAAATAAATTGATTAAAGCAATGGACCTTCCATTCCAGTGATCGCGTTGTCCAGTACATTGACGCTACAGTAATGTTGGCCGCTGACACAGGAAACATAAAGTTGTATTTTTATTGAGCCTTTTGGCAAACCGCATTCCAGACGGTTATGCCGAATGACATCCGATGCAAGACTAGGTAATTAGCACGCCGACGAGAGATATTGAAATTTAAACGGTACGAGAAGATCATAATGTGCACGATCACATTTCCATCGTAATTAATTCGAAGTAATACGAGAGAAAAGGATCTTATGTTTGATGACGATTAAACATTGACCCAGAAGCCGGCGGTATAAGCACCGCGGATGTCATTGTCGATATTTGCTTGTGCAAAACGTCCGCACAATAAACCGAGCGGCTAAGCCAATTTATTAATGCTAAAAATAACTCGTCCATGTCTCCGACGCAAACGACGATATTAACCTTATACGGTGAACCTAAACGTTCCGCAGTGAAAAATGTGTCCATCAAGCTCCAAGCCGCTCGCTCCTGTCAGAACGCAATTATTTACCTACCACAAGAATGTAGCCAGCTAGAAGCTGGTTTTTACCTAGACGCGCACGTAAATGTCTCCAACGTTAATGTCCCCACGTCTTCGCCCAACAGAATATATAGTATAAGCCCTTCAAATACACTGTCGCTCGATAGCGATAAAATCTTTATGGTGTTGAAAATGGACACTATAAATTTTAAGGTAATAAGTGGTTTCTACGTGTTTGCAACACGACGTTGCGTGCGAATGAAGATTTTGCGGTTTTCACAGATCACACTAGTGATATTTGAACGTAGTCGAAGCTGGCTGTGAGTTGTTGGTGCGCAAAAACATGTTCCGGGCGTTCGACAGCTACGCATTGTAAATCGAAGAAAAACCGCTCATTGTCTGTTTAAAATAGGAAGCCAGGAAGACAATGATACGTTGATTAACAAACGAGTGAGAATTTATGTCTCTGCTCATCGTTTATTACTTTAATTATATCAGTTGAATGCATTTTCACCGCGTTCGCATTGTTCGGCTCGCGTACCAGCGTTAGGCTGTTCGTTAACGCATAATTCTACGTTATGGATGAAAATGGCGTCGACTATCACTATTCGTGTTCATGGTATGCTCGCTCGGGCAGAACTCCGACGTGGGAATTACAAAGATACTCGCTATGGAATGTATCAATGCGAATTTGCATCTTTATATCTAGCCGGAGTTGCTGATTTAATATTAATATTGACGGCTGACTGCAGTCCGCGTAACTATATGGCTGCGTTAACGACTTCTGTGGTGCCTATTGAGCGCAACTGGTTTCCGTTTATTCGAATATGATTCATATTTTATAGGTAATGTTGATTTTATAATGTAGCTTTCTTCGCTTCTTCGCAAGATTGTGTAATACAAGTAGGTAGGTATGCGTAAAGCATCTTGTGAATACTTCCCACGCACTACACGCGTCCCCTCGAGCGTGACGCCAAAGGGGCTGGGCATTTTACTGTACTTCTCGACAGGAACTATGTTAAAGCTACCTAAAATAGACCGTGGCAATTTGTTGTTTTATATCTCGAGTGCATCTGAATTTGCAAATCGTTATACCGCCTCTGTGGACAATTATTTGAAGTGCTGCTTAGCCGGCGAGCGCTTAGCAAATAATTGGCCCGCAGGCCGCGCCCCGGCGTAGTCGGCGAGCGCAATAGCGTGTACAATATTGTTTACTCAACGCATACCACTCAGATAAAGATGTCCTTGGCGATTTTATACGTCGTATACCTACCGAGACGCATGTGCACTTCTAGTAAGTTTAATTTGTACGTTATTAATGTCAACGTGCTGTTCTATCTTTGTATTGGACAATAGAAATGTTATTACATATGTAGACATTAAATGAAACGGATATTAATATGAGCCTCGCTCTGTATAATCAACTGATGAACCGAACGTTCATATAATTACGCACGTTTAAAATTTATCTATGCAAGTTGCCGATAAAAGCGACTGTTCTCGTTTCTAATCAAAAATAACATTCCTCTCTTATCTTTTCGCCCGTCACTGAGCTGTTATTTACTCGACCGTAATTATTTTTTCATAATTTCATCTATCTATATTTTTTTTCATTCATATTCCGCTCAGTCCTATATGTTTTATATGTATGTATATCTTTATAACGTATGGATCTCGTGTATTCATAACTGCCTACGTCATTAAAATAACCCGTTCCTAAAAACTGTATAAGGTTCGAATGTGCCATAAAAAGAAGTATTTACATATGTGAAGCATCATGAAAATGTTTGGTACTAATGAGTTTTGAACTCGAACGGTTTCGATTTAAATAGATAGAACCTCTGCGAGTTAGTGACACCGAATACGGTGTGTTGATGAATCTGCTATAAAACGAAATGAATATAAAATAATATCACTATATATATATACGCCATTTGCATAAGACTGATTAACTACCGGAGGACGCTTAGACGTCGGCGCCAGAGAATGCTGCCCATTAACATTTCCTCTTAATACAAAACTATTTTGTATCTATCGTGATATGCGATTCTAATCTCTCTAATGATGGAACGAAAACGTTGCTTTACCGCTACTCGGCGTGTAAACGACTAATAAGACTAAAATTCCATTTTGTCATTGCCTCCACTTTATCTCACTATCTGTACCCAAAAATTAACATGGGACTTAATTAAGAAACTGCGCTTAACCTGAGAACGCCGATGAAGGATGTGTAACAGTACCGTAATAGTTGTTGATAAAACGGTATTTTAATAATTCGCATGCCAACATGTTAGAAAACTAAAAGGTCAACAAAAAAGAATAATTGAAGGTCAAGTCAATGTTAAGCTTAGTTACAAAAACGCATCTATACGTGCTTCTCTAGCCTCGGAGCTGATAAAAAATTTATTCTAGTTTTGAAATCGTTATATCGGTGACATTTCGTAACAACACAACGCGTTCTTTATAAAATAATAACAATTGTCAATGGAAATATTAAATTCAATTCCCACTACGACACAGACTGAACGGTGCTCGACTTGTTTCCTTAATCCTTGATTTTGCAAATCATTGACGGTTCGCGGTTTGGGCGTGGGCTAAATATGCGATCGGTGGCGGCTGTAACGGACGATCCGTTGCAATATACACCTTATTTCCTCGTAATAACAGTGGCTTGCAATCGAAATAGGTAAACGGTGTCGGTTCGGTATTAAGTGACCGTAATCGTTCAGGAATGCAAACCACCTGTAACGTCGATAACACAAACTGGCATAATTCTTGTTATACTCTTATAATACACTTTGCTTTATCGAAACGAAATCGTTTGAAACACTTCAAATAAGTATTATACCTTACCTAAGTTAAGTAAGATCTCGAGACGACTAACAACTCTAAAGTATGTGAAGTTTGCTAATTTTCATTTAGCCAGTATGGTAGACTATAGCCATATATCTTACGAGCTGTGCGTCACGGTATTACCCGCGGAGCTTTAGATCCCGTGGGAATTTCGGGATAAAATTTATCCTATTTTTTCTCGTATTTAATATTTAATTTATTTAGGCTATATAGCCTATGTTCATCAGGGATAATGTGGGATTCTAATGTTAAAACTATTTTTGAAATCGGTCTAATAGTTTCGGAGCCTATTCAATACAAACAAACAATCAAATCTTTCCTCTTTATAATATTAGTATAGATTATGTAACATAAAGGTTGAAAGAAAAATAATCTTGAATTAGTATCCTTTTTCATATTATGTTTTACGGCTCACTAACTAAATTGAAGTAAAAAAATTACTTGAATTTTCACTCGATATTAAATTTGAATGTTTATAAAGAAAGATGAAGATTGATCAAAACTTCGCTGAATGGCGTGAAATATGATATGAATATTGAATGAATGTCACGATGACAGCTAATTATACGGAGTGGAGTTGACAACTTTGCCAGTAGTATAACCGTAGTTTTATTTTTAAGACATGTAGAAATAACATTATTAATACGCTAAAATCCTGACGTTGTAAATGTTGGTTACCGAAATTAAAATACTAATGCTGGTTAGAACTAAAGTTTTATTCGAGGCGAGTGATGATGTTGATCTCGATGACGTCTAAGGCGAAGTATATTTATACGTGTCTTTATAATGTTGAATCGGGAACAACATATCTGCGGCATATTGCTTAAGGGCCGAAATAATGCAAACCGGATTAATCTGGATACAACTGTGTTGCGTGCTACAATCGATTCATACAAACTTTACACAAAAATAATCTAAGATGCTAGCATACAATAATTATACATCAACAATGTTAATTGCTGAGAATTAAAAAAAACATCCTACCTCCCTTTCTAATTCTGGTATCTAAATGCGGACACACGAGCAATTCAGTTCACATGCTGAGACAATCCAAAATCGCATTCGCATGGTTAATACGGTTACTGAATGTTTTCGTACACGGACGGGGAACGATTCTCGAAACAATGGCGGGAGGTATTTCGTACCTCAACAAACATTCGCAGAAGTCGCCTCCCATTCATTCGATGCATCGGGTGCATTGATATCGGATGGGCCATGTTTAACCACACTTTCCGGTCTCCGCAAAGTTGCTCCAATAACAAGATGAATGAAACAACTTAATGTTACTTGTAAGCTGCTTGTACATACTACAAATTTCCATAGCACGGTTGAAATGTGCTAAACATAATTGTAGTCGCTTGGTGAATTATATTCACTTTCTATCATTTCAACTGTGATGGTTGATTTTACAGAGAGTTTAGCGTAGTTTTCTTCGTTTCTTAGCTGACGTTTATGAGTTGGTGAGCAAGTCGAGCTTTGTGAGATTCCAAAATGTTGTGAATACTGATATATGGGGTATTGCGTGGTCATTGAAGTATTACAATCGCTTTTATTTATGGTCTTTGTTTTTTGATTTTGATGCGGTTTTTTTAAATAGATAGAGTGATTCAAGAGGATGGTTCACAAGTATAATAACATCTATTATATAGTAGAAGAAATACTGTTATAATTTATATGGCAGAACAACGTTTGCCGCGTCAGCTAGTATATATAAATAACATTTAAGTTTAATGAAAGCACTTGAAGTCTTAATAGCTGAACGACCACAGTTGACTCGCCGTTTCTCAGGTCATGAGTTCAAATTTCACCTTTCGTTTATTGTAGTGAGACAGGTCTTTGTGGCGAGAGCTATGTGGATCGCTGCTGCGACTTATCTCGTACTGGGTGCACTCAGTACGTCTGGGAATTTAAACATAAGTATTAAATATTAAAGAATTCTTTGTGACCACAAAGAATTCAGTATTAATTCAGCCGTTCTAAATTTTAACAATGGCAAACCTTTCATTTGCTTCTCGGAGATCGCTCGAAGATTAATCTATACATATAAATAAAGTTAGTGTCTGTCTGTGGTTTCAAAATAACTGTTTTCTCAAGTGTTTATTGTTATTTACTCAAAACTAAAAAAAAAATGTAATGTTTTGTCTGTGTGTATTTCTGTTTGTCCGGGCTAACCTCGGAAACGGCTGAACCGATTTCGATAGAACTTTCACTGGTAGAAAGCGGAAGTTATAGGATAACGTGTAGGCTTCGTTTTATACCGAAATTACCACGGGATTGGGATTTACGCGGGTGAAACCGCGGGGCACAGTTCTATGTTCAAATAAATTCGTATTAATGTACAGTTACATTGAAAAGCGCTTTCTGGTATAAGTAGCCGTTCGTAATTAATTGATCATTATTTAGAACGGTATTGAGATGCGATATGAACGTTGGTCGGCGAAGTCGTGATGTTCATGTTATTGTGTCGCACGCGCCGCCCGCCGACGTGACGAACGACGCTGGTATGCGTCGTGATTCAGACGGAAACCCTATATATTCAGTGTTTATGTAATCTACCGTCTGTCTGTCCGTCAATCGTCCGCACGGTGCCACGTAAGTCGTAAGCTCGAATGCTGCTGGATATGTTTTACGAAGCACGTCAGGTTTGTAAGGACAGAGATATTTGACACTCGGTGCGTCCTGCCTACCCCGTTAGGGACTTGGAGTGATGGTATAATAATAATAAAGAATATTTTGAACGGTACACTATGTGGAGAAGCATAGAAATTAAACGCTCTTTAACTCGTGTTGTTACTTCAAAAAAATCAAGCATTGTGTGTTGTGTGGTGTTGGAGACCAGAGGATGTTATTCAACTTCGCAATATAATGCCTGCATGTATTGTCATGTCCCAAGACGAACCTGAGACCTTGGAGTGACGTGACGTGAGAGTCAACGCCACACATTTCTGTTCACACTTGGCGTTGGAATGTCGTTTGTCAATGATCGAATAGCGTGTGACGTCACGCCTCTGTCTAACCTATCGCCACTGCACCAAATAAAAATTCGGGCGTACAAAGCACACATGTTAGAAATGAAACTACTGATGATAATGGAAATAAATAAAAAATACAGACGAATTGAGTACCACCTCCTTTTTGAAGTTGGTCAAAAAGATCTGCGTTTACCGTTCTACAAGACGACATGAGACAGAATTGCAATCTAAAGTTCATGTATTAACTGCTAAACGAAATCGCTCTCTCCCTCTTCTCCGACACAAAAACGATACGTTTCGTGTCGTTTCATCCGTAAGAATATCACCCGCATGCGCGCAGAGATGTTTCACTTCGAAAAGCCACTTACCAGCGATCACCGGGCAATTTGGGCAATAAATACGGTGGTCGGGAGTGACGTAACACGCGAAGAATGTTAATACTCGTATCTATGGTCGCTTTAATGTATGGCTCGGTTCAGTTACGAATTTTTATATCCACGGATTGGATCATCCGGTCGGCATGCTTCGTCGAACTCATTGCAAGTTGTTTTCGATTTGTTCACAACAGCGCCGCGCGGTTTATGTCAGCGATTTGGAATGCAAGAGGAAATCACGTTGACCCTAACGCTTACGCGCTTCCTTTTTCGGCGATCGGAAAGTACGCGGTGATCGTGTCCCTGAATTTGTTTTGTTTAACCGAGCAAAAAATAACGCCGCTAATAAGTGTGTGATATCGCACAATTTTTTTTCATTTGAACAGTCTTTTGACACACTTTCAATTGTCGGCTTGCGGCGTAAAACTCGAAGCGGGGCAACGCACTCGCGCGAAGGCGTAAAAAATCCAGATTGTTCCAAAGCCAAAGGGAATGTGCATTAAACGGGCTATTTGGATTAAAATATTTCTCGGGGTGATATTTTTAGAGCACAAGTAGGTGTGCGTGTCCGTCTGTCGGTCGGTCGATGTGTGAGACAGCGTGCCGCCTTCGGCCAGACGAGCACCCGGCTTGTCGTAATCCAGGATTTGGCAACCGGACTTTTGAAATTTATATATGTATAGATATAAAAAAAAAAAAACACCTGTCACCATTGGAATATACGTGATCAATCTTTACGTAACATCGACTTGACTTTTTTTGCAAATCCAAGAAAAGATCAAGATTGAAAGATGCGTAAGGTTGTACAGACTCAATGCGAATTAGGAGTTTCTTTTGGCATGTTAAATGTGGCTTTAGGGACCAGAAGTATCGCCCGCAGCCAGAGAATGTCACGGAATGTTGAGGAACTTAGCGAAATAATCCAAAGCGGGTAGCAACCTTCGTTTCTATTTGCGGATGGCGACGGGCGGTACGTTGGCCTTCTGCCGCGCTATTTTCCAATGAGTCCCGACTACCGATGCACTGACATATTGCACGACCCGACCGCCAGTTATTTTGTACTAGCGGCCCGCCCCGGCTTGCGCCGTAGTAGATCACTTTGCTGTGTTCAATGATTTACGACATCACATTAGAAAACCTCAAAAATAACACTATTTCTCTACTATATAATGGATGTTATTATACATATAAATCTTCCGCTTCAATCACTCTATCTATTAAAAAAACCGCATCAAAATCCGCTGCGTAGTTTTAAAGATTTAAGCATACATG
>DWUN01001224.1:0-17489 GCA_018249975.1 Passova gellias
GGTACGGAACAAATAAATGAGCTCTTATCAGGAATGTTTGTTCTGGGTGGAATTTGAACCCACTACCTCTAGTTTAACATTCAGGGTCTATAACCACTCAACAACAGTCCTTTTCATACTTTAAGTAGCGTGATAAGGATATAGCTAGAAACATCTAGAAATATGTACATTAACTTAATTGAATAAGGTTATCACGAAAATGGTTTAGAAAATTTAATATTATTATACAGCTTTACAAATCATATCATATTAGCCTAATGGATTCTATGATAGTAATAAGAAATAAAATGTCTGCCGAGTTACCTGCCTAACTCCGAAAAGCTTCTCCGACCTAGTTTTAAAATAGTTATTAAAAACATAAATTTGATATTGAGTTACAATATTCAGACATAAATAGGACAATCTAAAAGCCTACTCCTAATTTACGCAACTCTACGTTTTACTGATTTAATTTACTGTATATAATTTTTTAATTAACTTTTTGTTCAAATTACCTTAACAACTCCTTTTCTGCGTTCTGGGGGTCGGGAGAGGCGGGGGGAGATATAGTCTTGAGATTACAATTCTCCAATTAAACCTCTATCTAGCTGGGTAACTCCTAACTTATTATTATAATCATTAATAGTAACATAAATAAGGTAATATTTAAGTAATACTGAACGTTTTATTCTCAAACCTCTTGATTTCTTGTTCATTTCGTATAAATTTTATTTCTAGTGAAGCCTTTTGATCTCTGAGCCTTATATCTGGATAGTTGAGGCAGCTGTTTTCTTTGAGAACTATTTACCGATTGTGGTAAAACAAATATATCAAATAACAGAAAGATCGTGCGTATAATTTATTAAATAAAAACTAATTTCGGGGGATTATTGCCGAACGGTGGTTTATCTGGTAGATCATTGAAAATATTTAAGAATTCAATATATGAAACATGAAAAGTTGACATTTTTTACTAGTACTCGATGGTATAAATAACTTAATTTAATTTGTACTTTAATAATAACTTAATTCAATCCACACGCTCAGTTCATTTGCTTTTTTGTCGTTAACTTGGCTCCGACTGGGGCTGGCTTAAGATGAATTCCAATTTCAGTTGTTAATTAAACATTGTGATTGATCGATGTGTGCCCTTTAGGTCTTCGACACGCTTTTAGACGAAGACATAAACTGTTTTAATTGAAATCAAGCTTTAACAAGCACGAGGATATTCTGGAGAACAATTTTGCAGTGTTCTAGCAGTGCATCGCAGTATGCGAAAACGGCCTGCGAACAAATTGTATCATCCTAGCGATGTAACTTATTTTATGAAAACTCTTTTAAAGAGGTCGTGGAACAAAATGAGCAGTGTCCGATTGAAAGGTGAAATACAGACGAGATGACGTAGTAGCGGGTTCGGATGAAATGGGATGCAAAGATCGCGGGAGGCATTTGTGAGAGCACTCCGTTGGAAAGAAAAGTGTGTCGAGTGTAGTGGAGCAACGCAAGGGGATCTGAAGGATACGTATGCGAGTGCACGTGTTTATTCTGCTAGGAATTTAGCCGTCTTTTCCAAGTGACTACTTTAAAGAGCTCGAAAGATGTCTGAATGGGATATTTGCGTCGTTTCCCTATAATATTGATGTGTCTATACATGTCCCTAGTTTTGTATTGTAATATTCCTTTGGTTTTGAATTCTTGACATTACGTACAATACCGCATTAACGGATTATACGTATTGCTGTTAATTATGGACATACTATATATATTCATAGACAGATATTTGTACTATGGGTTTGCAAGTATACTAAAAGTTATTTTGCAATCGATCACAGTAACGTTAACGCGTGATCTTCGTATAAAGAAAGTGACAACTAGGTTATTGACATTTTGGAATTAACAAATCTTTACTCTTACTTAGAAAATTTGGAAATTTGGAAGCATTTGACATAAAATAATCCATATTATAAATGTGAAATTAGCTTTGTCTCCCTGTCTGTTTGTGACGTGATCACGGCCAAACCGCTGAACTGATTTTGATGAAATTTCATATAGAGATACTTGAGGGTCTTGGGATGAATACAGGCTATTTATTTCCCCCATTTTATTTAGTTTTTCGAGGAAGTTCATTGTTTTGCAAAAAGGTCGCCGAAAATGGCGTGCGCTGACTCAACCTTATGAGATACATGAAAACAATGTTCTACAAAAACATTGTCCTTTAAAAAGCATATTTTTATCTCTTAAGATTGCGCCACAGTAACCACACTCAAAACTTTCCACGCGGGCGAAGCCGCGGGCAAATCTAGTATAATATATGTTCACGCAGACACGAACAAAGAGAAGTTTTCGAAACCACAATCACTGTTATTAGTAAGTGTGATAATTATTGATCAATTTATGCTTTAATTGAAAGGTGGGAGTTTAACAAGCAAATGATTATAACATATCCGCGGCCGTGGATTCTCCAATAGATATTAATGAGCACTTTGATTTCACCGAGCACATGTCAATTTCCCACTAATTAAATTTATGTCCAATTAATTTGTTGAAGTTAGTTGTAAATCGCAATTATTAATAATTAGTCTCAATACATATATAAGAAAGATGCTTTGTGTGAAAGAGAGCATCGCTGTAAAAATGAGAAAGGGAGTGTTCCGCTGGTTCGGACATGTGGAAAGAATGGATGATGAAAGAATGACAAAACAGATATACAATGCGAGTGTTGATGGACGTAGGCGTCGAGGGAGACCCAGACTGTCATATCTCGACCAAATAGTTCAGATACTGGTTGACGGAGGGGTCAAGAGTCTCCGAAACCGGCGTGTATGCATGAAGAGAGTGATGTATGAAGACGAAGCGCGTTAGGTTTGCAAGGACAGAGATATTTGGTACTCGGTGCTCTCTGCCTACCCCTGGACCTCGGCATGGACTTGGCGTGATGTTATGTATGTATGTATGAGTGTGAGTATGTATGTGTGCGCTTACCCTTCTATATCTATCGTAATCAATTTCAGAATCCGTCATGGCTCGAGACAGAGCCAAGCTGGAGTCTGTGCTGATCGCGCTGGTGGGCTTAACCTCGTAACCATCAATGCTAACTGAGGTTAGGCTGTCGCTCCTGGCTGAAGACTCTTCTGGCTCTTGCCAGATGTACGGAGACACTTCTATATCATCTGGCAGCTCCAGTTCATTAACCAGCTGCGAACGGGTCTTGGGTACCGTTTCGAGGACAGATTTGAACATGTTCATTATGAATTCTAACCTTATTTTATGTTATAATCTTTAGGTTTTTTAAAATAAACCGTTCCTTGTTATTTGACTAACACGTTTTTATTTTTATTTCTCCTCACTGTTGCAAGAAAACACTAATTTGTTTGCTAACTACTCGATTGAAGACTGTTACAATGCAATAACTTCACGTGATTTTGAGAAGTTTCTTTTAAATGTATTAAGTAATAAGTATATTCAGAGTTACACTTCTTACATTGCATCAGAGAACAGTTAAACTTGTATAAATTACTAGCACATTTCTTGTTCTTTAATCTTATAACAAATTCAATTTAATTGCATTACGTCATTATTATTGTGTAAAACAAAAATTTCCATTACCACTAATTAACGTTTAATGTAAATAATTTCAATGCTTAAAAATTGTTTATAAAGTTACCTAAATGAAGCTTAATGTGATATTTATTTGAAATTTTCACGCAAATGAATAGAATTACACTGTCGAATATGAAGCAACAATTATCGTCAAATCGCTCGTTAATGGTTATAGACGTAATATATTCGTTACGCACTCTCGAAAGCTTCTCCAAATTCTGCGAGATTACGAGTTTAAGATCACGTTCAAAAAGTTCGCACGACCGAATGTATGTCGCAGACAGTGTGCACAAATGCGTAATATTTGATCGATAGTTGCTACGTGGGAAGCAACACGCGATGTCGTGAAATAACAGTATTCTTACTTAGATATTACTAAATAAATTTAGTAATTTCTTTACGAGTGATTTGTGTATTGTTAATGAAAATAGCTAAACATCGATATAATGATGCAGCGTGAAATGCCTTAATTACTTATTATACTTAACATCGGGATTTGACGGAAAACCTAAATATTAAAATTAAACACTAGTGTCGACCGATTTGGAGGCCACTTTATTACTGACTTGTTACATCGAATAGGGTGAGCTCTTTCGGCGGGCACAATGCTGAGCTGTTAAATTTTTAACCTCGGAGCCGCGGGTGTATTGCAATTTAACTAAGGTGAAGGGTTCATAACTCAACGCTGAACTGTTAGGTTTCTTTATCTCAAATTCAAGTATGTGCAGTATTTCAATCTAACGCTAAGGTTTAGTGTTCATAACTCAATATTGAACTGTTTAATTCTTTATCTCGGAGTCAAGTATGTGTCGTAATTCAATCTAAAGTTAAGAAACATAACTTGGATTCTGTTTATTTTGTCGGCAGCTACGCGCTTAGAAATCTACGCTTGCGTTTAGAATTTCAGTGGCTCAAATAGCCTAAACAGCTGCCTATTGTTCTACTTCCTCGAACGAAGTCGTTTCCTGTCCAGGATACTAGGAACAAAGCATAATACAAACTCTCCTATACATAAGACAAAATTAGAGAGTCTGTTGGTAATATCAATGTGACAAATTAATGTCTACTGACTATTCTTTAAGTAGGGATTCGGAGAAGAGTAACAAAACCAAATTTCGTTTTAAACATCTTGTTGTAAGAATGACAGCAACTGAACTGAATAATTGTAAGTACAATTGCGAGCTTCCTTATGGCGATATCTTTTCATAAGGCGTTTCGTGTCAAAAAGTATAATCGTTATGGTGTAATATTACAAAATAAATCGAATATGACCAACTAGTGTTTTACGGCGTAGAATCCTCTCGCACGAGAGGCTAAAGGCTGGCCTGGATCGGTGCCATGGTCACACCTAATTTAGCAGTAAATCAACTGTTGCAGTACTTACCGTAACAAGTATTTAGCGGCTAAAGAAATAATTTATCTCAGATTCACTGTACTTCACAATTAATTTGGAACATTTTAAAATTTTTCCATCTCTAAATCAAAAATGCCTGATTGAATGACGGGCACAGTGGCCAGTCAGGCTACTGAGGCAAGGATTCCGGAGTCCTTTTTCAACTGAGACGGACACTGTGTGATAAACAGGGATTTTTTTTGTGTCGGGGTGTAAATTGTCGTGGGTGTAAGCCACGTCGCCATAGCACCGTTTTTGATATTCGCCATTTTTTTTCCTACCTTTAAATGTGTTCGAGGAAAGAGATGGTTATAAGAATTCATATTGCTTTACAATTTTGTCTATATGCTCAACATTGTTTAGGTTTTGTCAAATTTGGAATCAGATGCCGATGCGTGAGTCATCCTAAGACAGTATTATTATTATTTTCGTACAGTACGTAAGACGCTATGTTTTATGTTACCCGATTCCAACATGCTACGTGTACATAGAGGTTGAAATCGTACGAGAGTTCGCAGACGTTGGCAAGAATAAGATACACGTTCCCTATTCTATTCGCTCCAAGACTTTCGCCAAGACTGCAATCATATCGCCATTATAAGCAGTAAATAGATTTCTTAATGGCAGACATTACGTTCACATACGTATTTTATTCATCTGTGGCGCCCCGCCCGTCTCTACGTTTCTCTATAGATAATCTATATCGCTCATTTGGAGCGACAGTGCAAATATGTTAATTTTACACTACGCCATATTTTTTAGTTTTTTTTTTTTGAACACTAATGAAGATTCTTAACTATTCTTACAGCTAATGAATATTTAACAATTTTTTTATTGTAGTTTAAAACTTCGGCTTGAAAATCCATATCTAACCGAAGTCAGTTTCGCATTTTTTTGCAATTATGTCACTGTCGCTCTAAATGAGCGATATGTGTAATATAAAAAATATCTTATTTTATAATAAGAGCTTATGCTGACTTGCGAAGTACTTACTAGTTGTAAGCGCGTGTTGCAATATACGAGAGTCCTTACAGTTCTTCTAAATAAGTTGAGATGTCCGGATTTTCCGAGAAAACTGATGGCAGGCGTAGCCAGCAATGCGGTAAAAAACATATGTGCTCTTGTTACGAGAATCATTAGCAGATTGGCACTGAACGACATTAACATTCTTTATGGGAAAAAACTCCAATCTTTATTTTGATAGGGCTGACTTTGACTGACGGAACAGATGTATGTCTTTTGGCCACAGTAAAACAATCTGCTGTTATTTAACGGACTGCGACTTGGGAGTTTAAAACATTATCTTTAAATAAACTGCACTATATGTTTTTAATCACTACCCAAAAAAGTGTATACCAATTTCAATGGCTATCTCATGAGCTAAGTAAAACTTTAATTTCAACTGTATTTAGAAGTTTACATTATATAACAGTTGTTTTGAACACCAAATAAAGGAGATATTAAAATTATTACATTTCATAAGAAGTATCAAATATTTTCAAAAAAAAAAACCGTTAATGCAACCAAAATGTCATTTTTAATAAACAATTTCTGATTAACTCTTACATATTACATCCATATGTGCAACATTTATACGTAGGGATCCATAACGTGCGCTCGACGGCCGAGGCGGAACGACAAAAACTGATCTTATTGGCATTTTCGTAATTGAGGAACAGAACCCGAGTATGCGCGATCATTATACGCCAGCTGTAACAAATACACGCACGGCTCGGACAACGCATTACTCGGATTTCAACAAGTGTAATGGACTCTGCACACTGCATCGGACTGAACAGACAGCAATTTATCATTGCAATACAACTCTTTACGATCAATTATCTATCTATCTATACATATGATAAAACTGTAGATGAGTTCAATTCTGTACATTGAATAAAAACTGAAAAAAATACCCCTACGGGTCTTTATACAAGTAACACAAGCCGAAAAAATTGATTTTGAAATTTTCGTCTGTCTGTCTGCTGTCCGGCTTTCGTACAAAAACTGCTAGACGGATTTTGATGAAACGTTTTTTATTATATAGCTATTAGTCTTCGGCAACATATAGGCTATAATTTATTTTGAAATACTTCAAATGCTGCCCAAAGCCACTATTCCACGCGAACGAAGTCGCGGGCAAAAGCTAGTTTAACAATATGTTTGAACACATAATAGAATTTTCAAATTCAGCAGACAAAACACGATAGCCTAATTTTATGGCTACCTAGGGAGCTAACTAGGGAGAACCAGGCCAGGCCGATACTTCAGCATGCCACCTAAATGTAGAATAAATAACAATGGCGAAACACGGACAGTATCATGAATATATTATGCTAATATTTTTACTATAAAATACGTTTATATTTTTTTTCAGAATTACCCAAGTATACATCCTAACATAAATTACTAGAAACCAGTGAAGTCTGAATGTACCTTAATGGTTCATAATTAAATTTTTTAATGAATTGCTTAACGAGTAGCTATGTGGATGTGTAAGCATGAGAAAAATGTTTGTTCTAGAATTATTATTTTTTTCATAAATTCTGTAAAATATAGCCTTAAAGAATATTAATGATTGTTTCTATACTTTTATTTCGATTTTACAGATAAGGTTAGGTTTACTAGGTAAATGCTAAATGTTTTTGTATCGAAAGCTAAGACTGTGTTACAAGATTACAAAAAATGATTTTACCCAAAGTTCCCAGTTCCCCAGTTCCCAGTTTTAACTAGGTGCTCTAGCGAAGTTACATGATATTGCCGACGCGTTGCTATGTCACGAACACTGCAATGTTACAGCGTCTCGGTGTTGCCATCATTCCCTCCTCTTCCACCATTTCATCTCTTCAATCCCTTTACGTTGCGCGCCACACGACGTCGCAACACAGCGTGTGGCTTCGCCCTTAGCCGTCAGGGATAACAAAATCTTTCTGCCAACCAAAGTATTGAAATTAAATTTGTGACTGCTTATTACATAGGTGCATATTATGTATTTTCGTTACACAAATTTTTGTTCTTGTATTATTGAATTATAACTTTTTAAATTTAAATAAAACTCTATTATAATCTAAATATCAGAAAAAATATGCAGTAAACATTATTTATACTTACATATAACGAGTAAAATAATATAATAAAATTAAATCAATTCAAAATTCTATTAAGCCCAAATTAAAACAGGCGCTGACGACATCGGAATTATAATACAAATACACTTAACCAGCATTCACATTTAAAAATGTTATAACAATTAAGATAGATCTATATAATTAACGTTTTCAACAATTACATAAGAGGAACAAAGAAATGGGGGCGTGCCTTCGTGGCAATTAATTTAACGAGTTTTTTTTTAAGCCACTACGATAATTGCTCGGGTAATTATAATTACTGTAATTGCACAAGCGGTTAGTTGGACCGGCAATCGTAATTAAATTAAGTTTAACCGTACTCGGTTGACAAATAAGGACAAATCCGTTTATGTTCGTAAACTACACAGAGTAACATTAATTCAAGGTTTTTTAGCAAGAACTGGCGAGACGGCCATGTTCATTGAAATGAAATAACGCGAAACATAATTTTAAACGATATTTACCAATATGTAAGTATATACATATACCTACCATATAGTATACCTACCAGGAGTGATTGGATATCTACCTATAGCAATAATAGCAATCCGTAACAGAGACTCTACATCTTGAAAAGTTAAGGGTTTTGTAACCATGATAAGTACTGTAAAGAAAATAAAATGTAGCCACAAATATATCCAGCTCTACCAAATATACATTGATTTAAAGACGCTCGTCATTTATAGTCATAAAAACTAGAGCTCAAGTGGAATAATGAACAACATTATGATATCAGTAGAGAAACAATGGTACATTAGCTCTGTAAATAAAATTTGCTTAATCCATTATTTCCAATATTAATAAAAATAACCAAAAGATTACGTTCAACATAAATCAAATGTTGGGAATTCCAAAATCTAATAGTTTTTAAAATTCAAAAAATATCAATGAAAGCCAAGCTCGTAACCATACGGGCTTCTCGGTCCGCGTATAATACATAGATATTCATCATCACATTCTGAACTCCCACGGGATACCGAAATGAAGTCGTAATAGATTAACTTCTCACAATAAACACTCAATGGCTCCTACGATGCTCGATGGCCATTTCTTTTTACATTTCATGAATGGACGAATCCTTTATGAATGACTGCCAATGAATTGTTATTGTATTTTTTTCGATCGTCAACGTGGACAAGTTTTTTTAACGATAAAAATTTGTATTGTTGAACTGCGACATTATTTATAGTCGTCCAGGGTTTTTTTTCTAATCTGAACCATAAATAATAGAGATGGATTCAAAGGAAACTATTAACTTTAGGCTGTAAATTTGCAACAAATGAATCGTAATTGTGTGATGATGATATAATTATATTAAGCTATATTTGGAGTGTATTGCTTGTTACATGTTATAGTTGCTATATTTGCTTGGTTTTGTTAGTTTCAATCAAATTAGTTTGTTTAAAGTACACTATAAATAGCACCGAAACGTAATACAATTTACTTCGAAAATCCTATGTAACAAGAATGTAATAGACAAGCTCTTTGGTGGTTATTGAAACATCTTCCTAGAAACGATATTATATCAACACGAGAGCAAAGGGGCTCTTAAGAGTATTGCAGCTACATTAAATAGATCATTGTTGTTATTATTATTATTTATTTTTTAATGTTGTTAACCAAGTGCGACTTGATGCCTAAAATCATTTTTAAAAGTCAATCCAGTTGATAATAAGAAAACTATTGGTAAATTAATAATAACTAATTAGAAATACCAATGTCATTTAATACATGTCTTTTTTCTGTTATAGTGATAAAAACTATAACAATTATTTCATGAGATAAAATTTGTAGTTATAACTATAAAAATTAATTGACCGCAACTAATATAAATGTCAGATTTGAAAAATCAATGATCTATGTTTTTAAAAAAATAGTTTTACGCAACATATAACTCAATGTTACATATTGACCCGCGCCTTTCCCACGCATCGCAATAAAAACTTCGGCATCTCTTGAGAATATCACCTGCCTTGCAATTCTTACAAAAAAAGTCACAGATTATTAATTCACATTACCGTTGAATAGATTTCGAGGTGTCAAGGAGGATTGTAGTATTATGAGTCTCACATCTATATCTTGCACTAACCAAACGATTAAGTACAAGATATCGCGCGGCAAATCGTCCGCCCCTCTTAAGTATATCCGTTTAGTAGTTTAGCCATATCAAACACACAAATTGTCATAATGGTTGCTCATATACATACAATCTCTTATTTTCTGCACAAAGGCAAAATGAACTAAATAAAACAGAAATATAATATTTATTATACATAAGTATACAATAATTATTGCTAATAACACTGAACATTGGTTATCTTGAGAAAACAACCAGAACCGACTTACAATGACTTCCTTAGCACAAGTGTTGTGTATTCGACAGGTGACCCTGACCAGTATTTTCTGAATTTTAAGATCAAAGACCAGAGACCCACTTCAGGTTTAAACTTATACCACATCTACAGCAGCTTTAACTACGAGTATAAAAACGTATATAAATATTAATAAATTAATACTCTTCCAGTCATTTTTGAATATCGAAATGTATATTTATGTTTACTGAACTACAGAACAGCGATAAGCTAACATCTACATTTTAAATTTGGAATCTACATCTTAAATCGGACTGTATTCGTTTAGCTCTAGGGTCTCAGTACACTGATTCATTGACGTTCAGAAACTCGTTTCTACATACGTAATCTAATAATTCTAAACGACTACCGCGCCCTTATGAATAAAACTAGCTGGTGTATAAATTCAAATTTCCTCTCCACCACACGCTCATTTCCATATCTCGGATGCTCCCCCCTATGCTTTATTATTAAAACTCAATGCAAAAACCGACATCCGACTTATTCACTATCTGCGTTCGGAAATGGCATTATCGGCCGGCCGGAGCGCACACGTCTCAGCCAATAGAGCATTCTTATCAGAAAATGACTTATTTCAAATGACAGAGTGTTTTAAAGAGCTCTCGAACTCGAAACATTACAATTACCGACACTTAACATATCATTCTCAATTTTAATGCAAGATAATAAAAGTCATTTTTCTTTGAAGCACGAGACAGAATTTAGGTACCATGAAACTGAATAGCTCGTAGCGAGAGGAAATTGGAATAAGAAAATTTGGGGTGTAAAATGAAAGGTATACGAGTGCTAATTTCCGGCTATTACTACGTCTCTTTCTTTCCCGCACATTTATTGCGGGAACGGGCGGGGGGCGGGGGGGTGTTTGTTTCTGTCTTTTTCTGCCGCGTAGCAATGGTGGGTACGTAATAGGACGTGTGGTGTGACGGGGTGGGAAAACTGGAAAGCGGTGCTTAACAACTTTGTAATACGTGGACGGTGCGGGCAAATTGTAATTTTGTATTTATATGCGTTTTATACGGTTTGATATCGATACGGGAACCGATATGTAAATGTTACGATGTTCATGTATTACTTAAGCATTTGAAACGATAATAATTGTCATCCATCCATCACTTCATTATTTTTTCTGATCTGAGCTGATTTTTTTTCTAAGCATGTGACATTTACTTGACAGCCTCATATAATGACAGATGGTATGTCTATACATATCAATAAAATTTAAGTAATATAAAAATGATAGATTTTTAATGACGGTATGTAAAAGTATATACAGTATATACCTATACTAAATCCAAAATATTTTTTTTTAAATTTTGTCAGTTTGTTGCGAGTAATCTCCGAAATGAAATCAAATTTTGTAATTTCGATACCATGGCATTGAACCGGCACTGTTATAAGTATAAATATATTTCAATCCTTTTTCAAAATCTAAAACAGAACAAAATAATAATTTCATAGTCTGTAAAGTTAGAAAGAAATACAAAAGCAATTGTGGCCATAGACAAGCCATTCCTCCGAAGTTCACATTGGGGGAAATTGTTTGTGGTCGGTCGATAAATTTGGTCGCATTCGGAGCAAACGTGCTCGGAATATATATTACTGGTAATATAAGCCCACCCTTACACCTCATTCGTTACTAAGAATAGTAACATAATTATGTTTTTTACTATGTTCGAAAATAGTACAATAAGTAATATTGTCAGTTTTTTTACAACTACTAAACTAGAGTAACTACCAAATTGTAAAAAGAGAATTTTTACTGCCATTTACCTTGTCAAGACATACAACTCTTTTTATAAAGATAATAAACAAAATATTTGTTACATCACAAAATACAGTTACTGCAAATATAATACTTGCCTGCAAAGCCAAAAAAACTCGTAATCTTACATCTGTAGTTAATATCATGTCACCTGTACAGTACAGAATCTTTTAAAATCTACATAAAAAGTATTTTTTAATATACCTACACACAGGTTTAATGTACCTAAACATATTTTCTAATAAGGTTTAATCGAGGAAAGTAAAACATATTAATATTTATTTAAATACAAGAATGAAAGGAGTATAACAAAAACAATCAGTAAATTCATGCAGTGTCAAGTTTTTAACCCCATAATTTACTTAAAGCCCAATGTATATGTAATGAACAGGCGAAAGACAATTCCTATCGAATTAAAGTTCCTACGCAACAAAAACCCGAGCGAGCACAATTAATTCAAATCGATTTCCACTTAAGCAAACCTTGGCCGCGAACGATCAGAATTTCAAATTGACCTTCCGAGCAAGCTGGCAGCACGGTGTAAAGGTTCTTTTTTGATTCCAATATGCCATTTAAACGGAAAGCGCCAAAAGAAATAGTAGTTACCGCCGAGTTAGGTTGGCCAGCCTGATGCTATCTTGGCAGTTGGCACACCTGACCGACGCTAATTGGACAATAAATCAATTCTTCCCCGCTTCTTATTGGCGAATCGTGGCATTCCAATATAGAAAATTTGGCCGGCCGATATTGACAACATGACAAAAAACAATAGGCGGTTATCTTTTTCTTTTGTGTTCATCTCTGGAACCCGGTTCTTATTAAGGTTGAAACATTTTGTGTTTTGTTTGTTGGCCCAATGTCTTATCGGTTAGACAATTTGTTTTTGAGAGCTCGTTATTGAATTATTAATATTGATATTACTCATGTTGTACACGTTTATTAAAATTTGACGTGGAACATGTTGGAAGGAATGTGATTGAATTTTTTTTTTATTTATCTGTTAGCTGTTACCTAAATTGTAAACCTATAGCTAAAAATATTGTAAGTATTTTAAATGTTACAATATACACCAGCGTCATCTATTAATAGGGTTATTAACAAAACGGAACGCGTCGGACTAATCTGGCTGTGAGCATAATTAAATTCCGAGAACAAGGGGACTATTAAAACGAAACGGTAGCGAGACGCCCATTACCGACGTGCATAATTATTTCGTTCCCGCCATTTTTTCTTTTTAGCCAGTTCGATTTTCGAAAGCGCGCGCTAATTCACCGTCGCTGCAAACTGGCACGAAGTCTTGTAAACAATGTTCTCTTAAAATCTTATTCAATTATCGAGCACGCTCGCTCACTTACAATGATGAGTTTGTGATGTGTTAATTATTTTTTCAAATATTATATACGCCCCAGTGAACTACGCCGAAAAGCTTTTAAAACCTTAAAATATATCTAGGTAAGTACTAACTCATGTAAAGATAGTAACATTGTAGGCCATTACCGTAGATATTGAAGTAATGTTGTTTACTCATTTCTTGAAATTAAACTCAATGGGTTGCAGATCAGTTATCACGGGTGTCTTACGAAAACATAAAGCAGAGAAACTGTCTGATTTTATTTGTTGCGTTTCGAAAAGCGTAATAATAGACATACCTCAAAAATTGATGTGATAATATAAAATTTCCGATAACTTGCAATGTATAAAACAAATCCTGTAATTCTAAATATTCACCATTAAGGACTATTGTAATAGAAACAAAAGTAAGTATCCGCGTTGTAGCGTTCAACTAACAAAAATGAAACGGTTTTTTGTCAGCAGACCACCAACGCATTCAAATGAGGCATATCATTAGCCGCGTATAAACAATGTCGTAAAATGACAGACAGGTAGCGATGGTTGTCATTTCCTCCGTATAATATTATTCATGTTGTGTTATCGCGCAGACTCATCTACCGTTCGTACTGTTAACATGTATTTTGACAGATGACATAACTTTGGCGCCATATCGCGGCGCTGTCATCTCCGTACGATGAAATACAATTGGGATACAATAATAAGCTACCGTCTTACGTTCCGATAGAGAGGTTCTTGTAAATCAATGTAATGGGCGACATTGATGTTGATGGGGCGTGTTTCTTGTATATTACGGCGTCACTAATGTTCTAATAAATTATTTGACTGGACTATTTGTTAGTGTTCATTGTAAATAGGCGCCTGAGTGTAGATTGATCTTATTAAAAATGTCATTGTATACCAGTTACTCCGTTAACAACATGTAGGTAGCTCCTATGTATATTTATCGATTAAAATTAATTGGCCTCTAGTTTCCATATAAGTGCTTACCTGTAACACTATTTCATAAAGAACGGAGCAATACGACACATAGGACTGGATATCAATGGAATTAATTGTGTTATTATTAAACTTACATTACTATAGCTTATAAAAATAACATATATTGTAAATCTTGCAATATAAATAATTACTGCAACCGATATCCAATCAGTAATATATCTGAAATTTAACACGTGACAAATCACGTGACTGGTATTTGTTACTTTTGATAACTAATTTGTAACGACTTGATAAAGCTCGCGGTTAAGGCGAGTGCCGGGTACCGTTTTGGTTACATTACTGAGCGGACGCTTCGAATCATTACAAGGCCGGTTGATCTGTGTTGACGGAGATTAGTACGTTCCCAAAAATATTTTGACACTGTCACCAGATTATTATCATGATTTGTGATGATATCCAAATTTTTGAAGCTATCGAATGCCTGCTCGTAGCTATGTTGCGTTCTGTATAGTTAAAAAATCTACAAATGAAGAATTGAAACATGCCTTAACTCCTAACAAAAAAAATTAAACTCAATTCACATTTCAAGAACTTGATAGAGTTAATTGCTAGCTCGCAACATACATACGTGACAAATCAGGAGAGTGTACCCATATGCACATTTATTGGTGTGTTAGAACAGTGAAATCATGGACCAAAAAGTTGATGTAACTATCAGATGTATGAGGCAACTTCTTAAAAAGTAGCACTAGCTTTATCAGCTGATTAATGGTGGGTATAATACTATTAAATAATTAGAACTTGTCATTTATTACTGACCATTTTTGAGAGTATTATTGGCATAGACAATACTTTTTTCATTTTTATTTTAATATTTGTGGGATTACTTTGTTCTCAGCTAACTGGACAAAGAGTAGCACACGGTGCTTTACTGATTCCTATCCCGTAAGCTTATTACGTTCTAATAACGAGCGGTTAACAAATATGAAAGTCGTAATGAAAATAAAAATGGATCACCGTCATCATGCCCGCGCAGCACCACTTTATCACGCGTACGGGCTAAGCGATCGGCCCGTCGGAACGTGATGGATCTGAGCATTTGATCGTTATGTAACTGCCCACTTGGGCTATTAGGGTTGGAAACAACAGATATTCTTCATACAGAGCACGGGAGTTTTTTTTCACCGGCTTTTTCCTCCCGGTCTACTATAGCCTGAAGGGCACACAAAGCCGAAGTTAGATGACTAAAACATAACCTTCATTGAGTGTGTGTAACTTATAATGAATAAAAACAATATGCATTTGAATTTGAATTTGAACAGATGTAGGAAAGATGCTTTGCGTAAGATAGGACAACAATTGGGGAAAACAATGCGAGTATTGGGTGCCGTTGCCGTGGGAGATTAAAATTCGTACCTCTATCAAATAGGTCAGGTATTAGCCAATGGAAGGTTTAAAAATCTCCAAAACCGGGTAAGTGTTGACAGTAAGATAAACACATTACTTCTAAGGATTGAGATATTTGCCACACTGTGCTTTTTATTTACCCTTTTTTCTGGGACTTTTTGATTATTTTAAACTTCATCATCATCATAAAGAAGCAACCCTGTGCATTAACAGAAAGAAAACCGTGGTATGCGCGGTATGCCGCTCTGACAAATACGAATCTATGACATCGTGACGTCTGTCTATTGGTCAACAATAATTTATTACATTGTTACAACGTTCTTTTTAAACATATTCTGATTTATTGTAACCGTAATTTTAGTGAAGAATTTTTTTTATATAAGCACTACGTATTTCATGTTACAAGTAATCGCGTTGTATGGTTTTAAATTAAAGATGAAATTTACAAGATTTCAAGTTTACAACTAACTAAACTTAAACCCTTAAATAAAAATCAAAAACGGTCTATGTTACGGTCTATGAACATTATAACCCATAAAAATACGATTAGATTATGAATTTAAGCGTAGGCTTATGCCAAATCTCTAGATCCTGTGGTGAGTATGATCCGATAAAACTAAGAATAGGAAACTTAATGACCTCCATCTGTCAATTGATAGTAAATAGTAGATACAGTCCACAAAAAAATCTGAATAAATCCTATCTATATTCTGTTATAATTTATCGTTATTAGAATGACATTCAACATTTTCGAGGATGTATTCCGTTTTTGTAGTTTCAATTCAACATAATTTCTTTCGTAATTCAGCAGGAGAGCTTTTTTCTGTTTATTCGTAAGAACGTTTCTTAGGACTACGTACTTTTTACAGATACAAAAAATTATTTTGTTTTTATAATTTTCAATATGTCTTGTTATGAATAAAATATTTGTGGATGTACTCAAAGTTCACAGTAAAATTAAGTTAAAAAATATGTATTATGTACGTCAATGTCACAGTGTTGTTATTTGTCATGTGTCAATAATATTTATCAATTTGTTATGTTACCTATTCGGTGTAACATACAAAAAATAATAAATGCTTAGTAAACGCCACAAGTTGAACATTATTATAAACGTTTATTCAGCAAACCCTTAACTATGCAAACCAACACAACAGACGATGACGGTAAATACCAAAACATAACCTACAATATAACGACGAATTGCCTATGGGTATTTAAGCTATACAAAAGACAGCATTCAATTAAACAATTGAAACGCACTATTTCGGTGAAAATACAACACAAGAAATCATTTTAATAACGGTGAAGTTAGGAAAAATTTTATAACTTCGTCCATTTGAAATGCGAGTATAGTCTTTCATTTTAACGACGTAACTCCAAGAGCTTACATCTTATTTATATAATCATTCGAAATCTTCAATCAGTAATAATTAATAATTCAATTCAAATTAATTCAAATTCAAGTTCAAATTAGTAATAATAATTTGTCCATTGTTAATTGTTCTTTGTTGATAAATTACTTGATAATTGTTCCATTTTTAAATTTGTACGCC
>DWUN01001225.1:0-17483 GCA_018249975.1 Passova gellias
TATGTATACACACACACACAACATCACGCCAGGTCCCGAACGGGGTAGGCAGAAAGCACCGAGTGCCAAATCTCTCTGTCCTTGCATACCTGACGAGCTACATTCATCACTCTCTTCATGCATACACGCCGGTTTCGGAGACTCTTGACTCCTCCGTCAACCAGTATCCGTTCTATTTGGTCGAGATATGACAGTCTACGTCTCCCTCGGCGCCTACATCCAACAACACTCGCATTGTATATCTGTTTTGTCATTCTTTCATCATCCATTCTCTCCACATGTCCGAACCAGCGGAGCATTCCCTTTCTCATTTTTACACCGACGCTCTCTTTTACACGAAGTACCTTTGTTACACCTATATTGCGAGCGCGGTCGGCCAGAGTCAAGCCACATATTCGGCTCAGAGTGAGTGAAATTAACAACTCTAGAATTAGAATTTATAAAAACGACAAACGTTCGAGACTAACAGTGACTGCTACACGATTGGCAAGCGGTGCTCCGGTCTGCGGGCTGTCGGACATTTTATGAGTTTAAAACCAATGATTTTTTAATTTATCGTCATAAATGTGTTTAATGGCTTCTTAGAACGATTTTCATTATAATATTTTCATCACGATAAAGATACAAAAAAAATTGATGAAATCGAATCATCCACATCCATCGATCCAGCCCGCCGCCGCGACCTCATGTACCAACAAGATGCAAGGTATTGTATATTTCTAGATACATAACTATATAAATATTGTCAGCTCGCGTTCTTTTCAGCTCCCGGGCGGGGCAGGGGCGGGGGCGGGGGCGGGGAGCCGCCGCCGACAATAAAACGCTGTAACTTCGGAAATGCAATATTTTATTACATCAAAAGCGTAGTCTCCACGTTTCCAGTCCCCGCGCGCTCCGCCGTACGCGGTAATATATTATATTTAGACAACTATTAAATTACGTTCAACAAAAAGCATGCCGCGAGCCGCGACCTCCCGCCGGGACGTAGCCGCAGTGTACACGGAGCCGGCGCCGGCCCCGCGGCCCGGCCCGGCGGCCCGGCCCGGCGCCGCGCGGAGGCGCCGTCGCTTACAAAATAAACTTATATACATGTAAATACAGTCCGCCCGCGCCGCATCATATACATTTAGAACTTATGTCTTACCTAGTGCAAGTACTACCATACATTCTTATTTTATTTTGTCTTTGGGAAACATATAATTTTCGATACATAAATTATCATTGACAAAATCAGTGACGTTTCCGATCATACTTGATACATTACAGGAGCAGCGCGGGCGGGGCGGGCGGGGCGATACAGAGGAATTTAATTTTAAAAAATGTGATCTTTAAGTGAATACATGAGCAGTAAGTGATATTTTGCTCATTTGTCTCTTAATATTGTCAGGTAATTCACGATCTATTCAATTGCGGTACACTCCTGTCAATGTCGTAAGACACGTCTTCATAACCCCGCTCCCCCCGCCCAGCCCCGCCGCCCGCTCCGCCGCAGGCAACCGCGCGGTTAGGCGCTATAGTAAAAATTATCCGTACTTAGCAGTTTCAATTGATCGGGATTAAAATTGTACCAAACGTAATAAAAATAAAATACAAAAGTGTAACAAGAACATATGGAACGTCAAGCGGGCGTGGAGGAGCCGGCGGCGAGACCGATGGCGGCCGTCCGCGACGGTCAACATTACGTCATTAGTCCGACAGCGGCCGCCGGCCGGCGCCGCAAGGTCGACGGGACGTCCTGGGCCTATACAATACTCGTCGAGACACTCGTGCAAATTTAAAGCGAGTCCGTCGAGCGGTCCCGCTGTACGGGCGTATATACTAGTCGTTAGTCGATACGATTCGAATAAATGGTAACAAATTAGGCATTCACCCGTCCGCGAGCCGCGGGCCTGGTGTCTAACCGACGCGGCGGGAAGCAATCGAATGTTCACCTACACGCACACGCACACGCACAATCAAACCTTAGGAACAAATAAATCGCGTGGCGGGCGGCGGGCGGCGGGCGGCGGGCGGCCGCGAGCAAAACATACCACGCGGGGACAATATCCGCTACGCTCTACAATACTTATTTTATTGGGTTCGCCTCGTCTCGGCGCCGCCGCCGCCGCCGCCGCTGCCGAGCTACACGCGCGCGATTTCCACGAACTCTTAACTATAGTTACATATATGTGCACCCAAAGAAAACGCCGCATACCTATAATAATATCATCAATATATTACTATATTTAAATTAATAAAGTACGCCGATACCGACGTTCGGCCTCGTAAAAAACGTCTAAATATCTGTAGCACTCTCCGCCGCCGCCGGCGTCGCGACGTCGTTACAACCGCTCGCTTACTTCTAACGATCTTCTATAAATAAACGAAAAAATAACGAATAAATAGTTCCCCGATGTGTTCACGTCGACTCGACAAGTAAACACGATCTCGACGACGACGTGCGATGGATGGACTACACGGGTAGTACTCATTTGTAGTAAATTTAAGATAGAGCTCCGTACACTCGCGATGGAATCGAAATAACGTGGGAACCCCGCCGCCCGCCGCCCGCCGCCCGCCGCGGCCGCGAGCTAGCCCAACGCTCGTCGCGCGTCAGTACGCAAGTGCCGAGGGCGCGGCGTGCGGGCGACGGCACGAACCTAGAGTTTCGAGCTTCACGAGAACGCGACGCGGTTCCGTTACCGATCGTGACGAGTCAAAACTCGAGGTTCGCAGCCGAGATGAGAATGAGTGCTGCGATAGAGTGCGGCGCGTGCTCGTGCTCGTGCTCGTGGCAGCGTGGCGGTGCGCGCTCAGAAGAGCCTCGCGCGGCGCTTGAGCTCGTTGCGGCGCCACTGCGGCAGGCGGTAGAAGTCGGCGCGCGCCGC
Source organism: Passova gellias (assembly GCA_018249975.1). Taxonomy (NCBI): domain Eukaryota; kingdom Metazoa; phylum Arthropoda; class Insecta; order Lepidoptera; family Hesperiidae; genus Passova; species Passova gellias. The sequence goes on from DWUN01001225.1 coordinate 2,868, forward strand.
CTGCAGGATGGCCTCGAACTCGGCGTCCGATAGGTGGCGCTCCAGGTTGAGGCGGTCCACGTCGGGCGGCAGGCGGTAGTTGGTGATGAGCAACAGGTGGTACGGGTACAGCTTGGCCGGCTCGTGCACCAGGTGCGACGTCAGCATGTTGGGCAGCGAGCGCCGCACGCCGCCGCCGCGCGCGCCGCCCAGCGCGCCGCCCCCCGCGCCGCCCGCCGCGCCCGCGCCCGCGCCGCCCGCCGCGCTCCCGCCGCGCATCGCCACGACACCGTCCGTGGTCTGCGAACATAATGACGGTTTCCTTACATGATCTAATTATACACCTAATTTATAGCAAAATATTTACACGTCTGAATTACACTTCTGATTACGTCTAACACAGGCGTTTTGAACCAAAGCCTACGCGCGCCTCGCGCGGCCGCGCACGGCTCGGTCGGCCGGTTCACATCTTTCAAAGTATTTCCTTAAAATCGATATTTAGAACACGTAATCAAAATTAAAATGTACATCGAGTATTAGATATTAAAAATGAAAGTAACAAAATCGCACCCGGAGGTCCTTCGAGCCGAAATCGAAGTCCGGCGCGGCGGAGGCCGACCCTTCGTCAAATCGTAAAACGTCAAAGGCAACAAAACGTAACTCACCACAGCACTCCTGTCCACGTCGGTGATGGACCCGGCAGAAACTGGAAAGTAAACAAACCGACCGCTTATTATGAATCGCGCTGACGTATGCGGCCGTAAAGACTACCTCTCGCGAGTCGGCGGCGGCCACTCGACGAGCATGCAAGTGTACGAGCGCGGTCGAGCTCGTGTCGGACGACGATCGGTAGCCGCGCGGACGTTTCGAGTATTAGTGATTTTGTACTAAACTGGCGGCGACCGGGCCGGGGCTACGAGCGCTTCCATTTTGCGAAGCAATATTTAATTTCAATTACGGTGAGACTAAGTATACGTCGTTAAATGCATGATGCGCCTCTAGACGATATCTCAAGAATGACATCGGTTTCAATCAATGGAACGCGTGTAATACGAGATGTACAAAAGAAGCGCAACAAATACGAGTAAAGCGGCACATGCTCAGCGGCCCGAGGGGCCCCCGGGGGCCGGGTGGCAGCCGGGGTTCCGGGGGCCGCGAAGGGCGGGGACGTGCGGAACGTAATTTCAAACAAATCAACAAGTAATTCAGAAAGCTATTCTATGCTTGTTTTAAGTCGCACCTAGTAGCAGCAATAACGATAGCGAGAAACGGTACAACCGTTTTGTGAACAAATGAATAATGATTCGGGAACACGACCGAGCATAACGTTAGCACGAAAAGGTTACTCCAGCGGTGTAAATAAATAAGGTATAGGATAGACGGTGCCAGTAGACGAATAAATAAGGCTGAAATCCGCAGAGCGTGCGAGGGAGAGCGCGGCGCCGTCCCGCTCGCACGCCGCCCTCGCCGCGCGGCTCCGTCCGCACTGCGCGCAAACGACACGCTCCACTTTTAAATATTTACGTAGACGCCTTCGCACCTTTTACATTTAATAAAATTAATAAGTCCCAACGGGGCGTCGTTCGCGCTCGAAACGCCCGGAAGATGAATTCTCAACGACTCGAGTGCGGGTCGCATTATATCAATAATTCGTAAAGTTCCTAAGACAATACAAGGTGGGCGCTCACCGTCCGACTTGCCGCTGCTGAAGTCCGTGCTGTGCGTCTTGTCCCCGAGCCCGCTGAACGTGAAGTCGCCCTGCAACACGCAAGCGGCACGTCAGGCGCTCCGCGGCCGGCGAGTGGCTTCCCTGTAACTCACTTATTGCTCGATAGCGCAAACGTAACGCACTCACGACGCCGGCCCCGTGCGGCGGCCGCGTCGTCGAGATCGATCCTCTACACTTCAATCAATGATTGTCTCCGTGTGGACATCCTCCCGGCGGCCACCGCGCGCCCGCGGGCCCGCGCCTGCGGGGTGCGGCGGAGGGCACTCGCCAATTTTATCGTTGTTCACTTTGGCATCGACTTACATACCTTAGCGGGGCCGTATGAAACGTTACGTATGGCCTACAAATGACACTACGAGTGAGAGGGGCGGGCCGCGCGGCGCCGCACGCATACGTTTGCGCGCTACCGCTCTTTCACTTATAGAAATGTCTGTAAAGATTTCGATACAATTGCAGATGAAAAAGAAGTGTTTCAGTAAACTAAAGTCTGTCGGAATTATAAAAACTATATTGCGACCATTTTTACTTTCCGTATTTAAAAAGTGCTGAAAGTTTTTTTCATTGCATCTTTGTTCTGGTCTATTCTATCTTGGCGATCGCCCGATTCTATTTTTGCCGTTTATAAATGATGTCACAGTGTGTCCAGTTCGGTAAATGTTCCATTGTTGCGATGATGTTAAACTATATAGGATAATAAAATCTTTAGATAATATAAACCTTCTACGATCGGATCTAAACTCAATCCAGGACTGGTATATTTCTAATAAAATGATATTAAATGCTTCAAAATGTCAAAAGGTTACATTTACAACAAAAAAGAATACCGTTCATTCTAAACATCTCATAGGTAATGAACACTTAATAGAATCTAAATCAGTGCGTGACCTTGAAGTTTTGTCGGATAGCAAATTGAACTTTATAAAACACATGGACACAGTCGCAAAAAATCCTGGAAAACGCTAGGTTTCATAAAAAAGAACTTGTAAAGATTTCAAAAGCCCCAAAGCCACACAAACAGTCTTTAATTCTCTCGTACGTAGTCGGTTAGAATATGCCTCGCAGATATGGAGTCCTGTTTATAAAGTGCACTGGGATAGAATCGAGCCAATTCAACGTAACTTTACTCGCTTCTTAGCTTTCAAAGATCGCAGCTGTCCACTTCGCGCAAACTATAAATCTATACTAACTTATTTTAATATTGCTTCTCTCGAAACGAGTCGAATAACTTGTGCCCTAAGAACACTACATAAGATACTACATGGCCAGATTTCTTTCCCTGATTTACTTTTGCATATAAATTTAGCTACTCCGAGTGCAATTCCCCGACAACCAATATAACAATCGCTCTACGTAAAGATCAGTAGAACCAAACGTAGGAAAAACTCCCCCTTAACAGATCCATGATATACTATAATCAACTGCTTTCCGCAAACAACAATATTGACAATTTCCATGAAAATAAGCTGAAAAGTTTTGACAATCTTTGTTATAATAGTTAGTACGTAGCTTTTGATTGTAATATATAACAAGTATGTACTCCTCTCGTTTACTCTGATTTGATGTTTTTCACTTTTGCTTGTATTGTTTTTTTTGCCATCTCTAAAATGTAACTAATGTGCAAGGTACGTTGTATGCAACTACCGTGGTTGTAACCGTCGCCGTATGGGTGTATGGGTGTATGGGTCAGTGCTGTATTCCTACATCTGTAAAGGCAAATCACACTGAACCTAATATTTTTTTTCCATGTTATTTTAAGTGTAGTAGTGATAAGTCGTCGATGTAACTAACTAAATAATAATAAATAAATTAAAAAAAAATCTTTAAGTTTCTTCAAAATCGACGAATCACAACCGATTATAGCAAAATAAGCTATCCAATAGAAGTAGCAAAAGTAGTAGTGAGGACGAGTAAACGACTCTGACAATAGTCAGGAATGAAAAGAAATGAAAACAAACCTAATTAGTCGTCCGACCGAGTTCATGAAATAACATTCATTACACGCTTAGCGCGGGACAGAGCTTGCCCGGCGGCAAGCGCGCCAAGTACGGGAGTGGGGGGAGGGGGACGCTCACCGCCGTGCTCGACGAGAACGTGTGCGAGCGCGCCGCCAGCCCGTAGCCCGGCCGCGGCGCCGCGCGCAGCGACGACACCACTGCAACACGACCTCTCGCTCGCACTCTGCGCGCCCGCCCGCCCGCCCCGCCGCCGGCTATCCGATCCTATCTTCAACATAACGAGCGCACTCCCGGTGTCCCTTAGGACTTATACATATTCTCTAGCGCGTTTCGATGCAATCGAAGAAACGTCGTTACCCGCGTCATCGGCTCCCGGTCCGCTCACGTCGCTCGCGTCAAATGCAAGACCGGTACTCACCGGCGCGACGCAGCGCACGCCGCGCCCGTCCCCGGGCATCCCCGCATCTCGGGCTCGGACCGCTCGGTCCCGACGGTATAGGAGTAAACAAACTGTTCCCGCTCGGGCGCACTCGGAGCCGCCGCGGCGCGGTCGACACTCACGTTGAAGGCGCGCAGGCCGCCGGCCGGCAGCGTGCTGGCGCGCAGCCCGCAGCCGGGCCGCGGCGCCGCCGCTCGCGCTGCACACACGACACTGCGCTAGGACCCGCCCGCCCCGGACCGCCCCGGCCCGCCGAGCGCGCGCCGCCGCGGCGGTAACGATCGCTCCATTGCGTCGATGCGACGCTTTCGTTTCGGATCCACAGTAGGCGGACTACACATTCCCATGCTTCGCTCGTGCGATACGCCGGGCCGCGCGCGAGAAGCGTCGGCGTACCTCGACGTTCTACGCCGATATTTAAACCCGCACGGAGCGCGGTGAATTTAAGAAAAATAAACAATGTAAGGCACGCCGGGCCGGGAGGCCTTGGGCGGATCGCACGATGCGGCTACGACATCCGTTCGTCCGAGGCTTCAAAACGATATATCAAACATGTGTCACTCGTTCTACTGATCGCAGAAATATAATCAACGTATCACAATGAGCGACGACATGTTAGATATGAGTTGATTGAACGCTTTGAACGAATTAAAAGCGACTATTTTAAATAATGTAAATGGCTCGCGATATGCTCATTGACGGTGCGGTCTACAAAACGGCTAGAGGGCATTGTATATTGCATATGTAATATTTATTTAATAAATAATGAAACGTACACAAATCCTATCGTGCGGCTGCCGTCCCGCCCGCGGCGGTCGCGGGCGGCGACGCCGGCCGCGACTTGCAAATAATCTAACTAAAAAGACTAAAACGTAATAAAAACAGAGCTCTTTACAACTCGCCGGCATTTTTTGTAAACCGTACGCCTTCAAGGAGGGCGCGCACGCGCACTCTGCTGCTGTATCTCACCAGTTTCATAAATGCGTAGTCGTTATACAAATCATAATGATAAGCGACAAACTGAAATGAATACAAGGAGCGCATGCGAAAGAAGGAGGCGCGGATGGGAGGCGGCACGGGGGAAGGTGGGCGGGAGGGGGAGGCGGCCGGGAGGGCTTCGACGCGTGCACTAACATTACACATATCGTTTACATCATGCAGAGAAGCGGCACTCGGCTCGTGCGTGGAGCGCGCTCGTGGGAAACTACATTCGCATAACATGAACCGAACGATACAAGTACGGAACAGTGCACGGCGTGGCGCGCACGAGAACGGACAAAGCGACATTCAGTACACGGAGACGCGCAAATAAAAGTAAACGCAACACACACGTAAGCGGCCTGCCGAAGGCCCGGGGGTACGTACGCGCGCCGCCCGCGGGGGGCTCCGTGCCTGCGCGCGAGCCTGCGCCCAGGCGGGGCCCCGGTGGTGCAGCTCCAGCGACGGTTATCTTCGTTTCACACTGAATTTCTCTAGTGTCACGGTTACGACTCCTACGTGTATAACTGATATTTCCGAGAGCGTCGAGCGTCGCGTGGGGCTAGGCGGCTCCCGCCGCCTCGCCGAGTTGCGATCGTGAGGTAACATAATATAAACGGCTAAGTTCGTTGACCGGTAAACGCGCGTGAGACGCGATTCTTCGACGGTGAAGAGACTTTGTTTTTATTTATACTCAGTCTCCATATTTTAATAATACATTAATACGTTTTCCGTCATATTCGCGGTACTCTTCCACGAGAAACCGAAGAGCGAGCTCGTTAGTGTCGACCTCGGCGGGGTCCGGGGAGGGGGAGAGCAAATTGGCTTTCGAGCATCTCGAACGTGTCCAATGACATCACGTCGCCCGTCGAAAGAGACGATCACGTTTACGGCCCTTTAAATGCGCGGCGGCGCGTCGTCGCTTTCGAAGTTGCTCGCTACATGCTCGATAGCAAATTTACTTATTATTACACACGGTTATTGTGAAATCGAAGTGAGTACATCGGGAGGGGTCCGCGTCAAGTGTTACTGGAAATAAGCTTCATGTAGTGATGACGATTAGCGGTCTCGGAGGCGGTTACCGTTGTAGGTGGGGATGGTGGCGTGCGCGGCGTGCTCGTAGGCGGGCGGCGCGCGCGGAGGCTCCAGACTGCGCGACGGCGACGCGCCCAGCGGCGAGCTGTAGCGCAGGCGCGGCGCCGCCTCGCGCGCGGCCGACGGCGTCCTGCGCACGCGCACACTACACTCGCACCCGTCGCGCGCTCGAATGAACTCGAAATATTCGGCGATGCGATGGTGGCTCGACGATTAAACTAATTTGCGAGAGTATTCTACTCGAAAAAACGAAGGCCGCACCCACCTGCTCGCGTTCCTCGGGTCGAGGTTCTGTCTCTTCCATTGTTGCAATTTTTCACGTTCCTTCACTTCTTTCAGGAATACCTGTAAGTACAGAAAATGGAACAGGTTCAATCGTCGCTTCGCCTGCGGGCCTACGTGACCGAAATCACGGCAACGTTCCCCGGGAGCTTTGAAACGCATTCCTCCCGATGGAGCGCCCGACGGCCACCTGCGCGATGCCGGTGTCGATCTTGGCCAGCTCGCGCTCCTCGCGGCGCAGGCGCTCGCGCTCGCCGCCCGGCGCGCCGTCGGCGGCGCCGTCGTGCTCGTCGTCGCTGTCCGCCACGCCCTTGTACGTGTCCGACCAACGCCGCCGCCGCTCTGCAACGTTACGGTCGCGCGTCACGCCGGGTTCGTGAGCTCGAGGACGAGGCGCGAGGCTCGCGAGGCTCGAGGGCTTACCGGGGTCCGTGTAGGGGTAGGGCGGCGCGGGGAAGTCGTCGCGCTCGATCTTGGGCTGCGTGCCGGGCGGCGGCTTGTAGGCGGACGGGTACGCGGCCAGCTCGATGGGCTCCTCGTTGTTCATGTGCGGCGACTTGGGCCGCGGCGTCTCGCTGCGGATGGAGTCCACCAGCGCGCGCATGGCGGGCCGCGAGCCCTTGCCGCTGGCGCGCGAGCTTGCGCGCGTGCTCGCCGACGCTGCGACACGAGCGCGAGGGTTAGCTGCGGCGCGGGTGAGGGCGTGAGGGCGGAGTGCGGGCGGGTGCGTGCGGTACTGACAGGGCGGGCGGTGAAAGTGCGGCGAGGTGGGCGGGCGGTCGGCGGGCTGCACGCAGCGGCGCAGCGCGACGCCTTCGCCGGCCAGGTAGGAGTAGGTGGTGATACGATGCGGCGAGCAGGCGGAGTCGCGCGCGTCGCGGTACTCGCGCAGCGCCAGCCCTCCGCCGCCCGGCGACACGGCGCGCGAGCCTCCGTACTGCGCGCCGTACTGCAATGGCGCACGTCGCGAGCCGCGTTAATCGTTTGCAAACTTTTTATTTATCACAACAAGCATTTCACACGGGTATATTACGAAAAAATCATTTTATTTTAACACAGAACATGGAAGTCGAATTACACGATTCGCCCCGCGTGCTGGCCGGCGGCCGCCTGCGACACTCGGCCGTGACCCCGCAATGTTCCCCGAGCGTGTATTATTCGAGCTAATTTTGTCGTCCGCAACTAAAAACTTGAAACTTATTCGATAGCTGTTAAATTTTAGAAATCCTCCTGATTAAAGTATCTTAGACAATTTTAAAATAATTCAGGTCATACAATAGACCGTCCTCGGGGCCGCACGGGGGCGGGGGGCGGCGGACCACACGTTCCCTCGACCGCACGCGGAGCGCCTCGTGTCACGTAACATAAAAAATTCAACATGAACCATAAAATATGTAATGTAATGTAATAATAACTGTACATATAACATAATGTGATAACTAGTTCTAGGCGGGTCTAGTCGACGTACGCGCCCACGTGCCGGGCGGCGCGGGGCGACGCGCCCTCGAGCGACGGGGGCGGGCGTCACTCCGCAGTCGCTCGAGAGCGCGCTCGACATAAAAATAAATAAAAAAAGGTAGCTACGAACGAACGATGAACAGATCCGAACACTGAGAGCCACTGAGCAATCACATGTATAATGTCACGGTCGGCAAGCGCGAGCGGCCCGAGGCCGCAGGTTGTGCGAGTGTAGAAGGTCGTCTAGAATGTTTCCGGAATCGTTCGTCGCTCGTTCGGTCGCGAGTGAAGCTTAAATCGATCAAGAAGCAAAACAAAATGGAACGGACCTTCCGGGTCAAGCTACTGTAGGGGCTGCAGTAGGAGCCGTTGACGCTGGGCGTGCGAGAGCGCAGCGAGAACTGCCGACAAACGTCACGTCACATGGCGCCGTCTCGCTCGCACCGCGGGCGGCGCGCGTCGGCCGTCTCGTGCGATAGACGCGGCTCTGTCCTCTAATACTACCGATCGGGGTGCGAATTATTTGGCTCGACGGCGGTGACGATAGACTCGCTCTTGTGAGCGAAGGGAAATTGAATCACAATAAAAAGCGCCCCTCGAAGCCGGTAGGATATTTTGGATAACGACTACATTCGGTGATAATAAAAAAAATTGCTAACTGAATAAAAAAATAAAATTGACTTACAAATACGCATGCGCTACAGCAGAGTGTCGATTGGGGAATCGATATATCGAAACGTCGATTTTTTTTTAGAAATCGATCGATAGATATGGTAGATATTTTTAATTTCGATATAAGAATATTCGATATTTATTTTTGAATATCAAATATGATTTTTTTGCGCATTCCATGTATAAATAAATAAAATAAATAATAAAGACAGTGCGTTCTTTTTTTTCGTTAATATCGATATCGATATTTTTCCTCTGCATATTGTTTAAAAATATCAATACAATATTTATCGATGTATTTTATCCTTCGGTGGAAGCAGCCATATGGCAATGATCGTGAAGCTACTGGCCATTAAGAACGCTACTAGTGATGAACTAGGAAACGAGACAGAATGTACAGTGACATGGTGAGGGGCGTGTGTGCGTGCGGTGCACCTGCAGCTCGGAGGAGGCGCGGTCGAGCGCGAGCGGGTCGCGCGGGTCGTGCGGCGCGGGCCCGCAGCGCGGGTGCCAGATGGCGGCGCCCTGCAGGAACATCTCCTCGCCGTCGCCGAAGGGGTCGCCGCACTTGCTGCAGCGCGCGCACGTCGGGTGGAAGTGGTGGTTCTCGCCCGCCTGCGCCACGCGCTCTCGTGTACTACTTGCAGCCCAACCGTGCACCTTCACTTATTTTTTCCTAATTTGACCCTTTTATTGTCCCACCGTTGGACTCGTAGGTCCGGTCGAGTTAGGATAGGCGGCCTTAGCGCGCTTCAGATAACAAAATATGTCGTACGATTCACCGTAAGGTACGCAGGTTTCCTCGCGGTGGTTCGCTTCACCGTCACGGCGAGCGATATCTTCTACTTCGATCGTAACGACGACGTACAAATGTAAGAGGGGGCACGAAGAGCGGCGCGGTACCTGCAGCACCTTCCCGGAGATGTAGCGCGCGCAGTAGGCGCAGCGCACGCCGTACAGCCGCTGGTAGTCGCGCTCGCAGTACGGCACGCCGCCGCGGCCCATGTACTCGCCCGCCAGCACGGCGCCGCACTCGCCGCACGCGAAGCAGCCCGTGTGCCACTGCCGCTCCAGCGCCACCAGCGCCTGCCCCTCGCACAGCGCGCGCCCGCAGCCTGCGCACTCTGCGCCGCCACGTCATCACATTATTGGGGACGGCTTCGCCGTTCGTTGCGTACGTACGAAAACAAATACATATACCAGTATGTAAAACTGGCATAGAAAGAAATGCCTGAAATACAATTGCCCGACGAATTGTAACAAAATTACTTTTAAGCGATCGCTTAGGACCGCTCTGTTCGCAGGATCTTAAGGCCCTACATGTCTGCATCGTAGGGAAGTACCGCGAGTTGCAGAACGATGTTGTTTATAGCGTCGGCGCATTTCGGTCGCGATAACCTTACGACTATCGGCTATGTCTGCTCACCGTTGGGATCGGGCTGCCGCCTATCTACTCGGTCCCTGCGGTCGGAGACGGGCGAGGCGGGCGAGGCGGGCGAGGCGGGCGACGCGGGCGAGGCGGGCGACGCGGGCGACGCGGGCGTGGCGGGCGAGGAGGGCGACGCGGCGGGGGAGCGGGCAGCGCGCGCTGTGTGCCGCTGCGGCGCCGCCGTGCACGCCGCGCAAACCACCTCGGCGCCCGTGTACGTCACCTTCTCGCCGGACGGGAACGCGCGTCTGGAAAGTGACCGAACACTTGTTATTGCTTCGTCCTAACGTCGGCATGGAGCCGACCGAGCTCAGTAATCGGGGACTGACAACTTAATGCTGATCGAATGTGCGTAACTGTATATCTCGCGATCGTGACGATACACCGGTTTGAATTCAAGTTTGAGTTTAACCTCGGGATACTAAGCACAAGAGGACAAGGTGCGGATTCCATTTGACGAAGCGCGCTCGGCCGAGCCGCGCGATCTAGTTTTGATTAATAACTACCTATACGATAAGATAAATACTGTCGGTGATGAAATGGAAAGTGACGTGTCGAGTGTCGTAGTGGATGTGTAACGTGGACACTAACTTGCAGCGGGCGCACGTGAAGCACTTCTGATGGTAGGTGTTGCCGAGCGCGGAGACCACCTCGCCCTCCACGTACTGGTTGCACGCCGCGCATCGCGTGCCGAACGCCCTCTGGTAGTCCTGCGCGAGAGACAGTCGATTGAACGGGGACGGTCGCAACGCTAGGGGGGCGGGGGCGGGCGGGGCCGCGGTACCTGCGGGCAGTAGTAGTGGCCGTCCTTGCAGAAGAAGCCGCCGCGCGCCAGCGACGCGGCGCACGCGCGGCACGTGAAGCACGCCGTGTGGAAGTACTTGTCGGACACGCGCAGCACCTCGCCGCTGCACTTGCCCCCGCAGGCGCCGCACACCACCTTGCCTGCGCGCACGCCGACCGGACCACATATACAACATTTGTTAACGTTTCATTCTCATATTTCAAACTGTTTGAAAACGAGCGAGCGATTGCATTAACGATAAATACATAATACGACTTTTCATACATCATGATCTAAATGAAAGTTCTATTTTTGGCATCCACTGTTGAGATGATATTACAATACGAGTATGCGATAGATTTCACCGAGCGGTTTTAGATACCACTGGCGACTCTTTACAGAGGTGTTATACTATACCTATTAATATTCTTTCCTTAGCATGGTGATGGTGTACGGAGATTTTTAACATTTCATGATGTGTCCCCCCCCCCCCCCTCTCTAGGATCGCCAGGATCGCCTGCTCGGAGCTAATCGGGACGTATAATGTCAAAACGCAACCAATTATGTGTCATCGCAAAAGGCTATCGGCTCGCGCTCGTACCGTCGAGATCGTGCGAGGTTACCGCTACGACAGGAACTAACCAACAACCCCGGATACACGGAGCCAATTATAATCATTGGAATATGTATAACTAACAATGAATTAGGCAGTTAGAAGGTCGCAACATTATAGCGACCGATGTGTGTAATTAAAAGATAGAATCTGTTTTAAATCTATGAATCGCATCAGCGTTTTAAAAAAACAAACCCTGGAAACATGTAATACGTGTATTAGATTGTTGTAATCGTGCAACATTTCCTACAAACGAAAAAGCACCGTTTCACACACGACTCTTCAAACGCGGGAGCTGCACGATACACGCGGAGGGCTGTGGGCGTCCCCCGACTGCACCGAGCCGTCCGCGAGAGAGAATAACGGAAGGAGAGTTCTACAGCACGTTCTAATGTACGGCGTGCTTGCATTTCTAATGAGCTTTGCTAGCGATCGATCGGAGCGCCTCTCCGCCCCTAATGACGCTCTTAGCCCGCATACGGCAAGGTAGTCGGCGTCTTGCCGCATAGCGACGTCGACGGCTTCGCTTCGGCTCTGACAGAGTGCAGAATCAGTCATTAATAATTCACCGTTAGGGCGTTGAAGCCAAACTCCAACGTAAAAAACCGCAACTCATCTCATCTATCAAGCCTCACCTCGAATAAGCCATACAGGTCTCCACAACATCGGACAGAGCAGCGGAAGTAGAGATTGCGCGCCCGCAGACGGAATGCCGCTGCTATATAATGTGCATGCACGGCCTGGCGCGGCGCCAGCGTCCTCGAGCTGGGCCATAGCCCCGGCGCTATCGCCACCACCGCGCTCTGGTGAGACAGGTCAGACAGACCGGAAGACGAGCCACTCAAGTTACACGACGACAATTTTGGACCCTGTTCGGAGCCGCAACTGATTATTTATTGTTGATAATTACTTTTTATCAGCGAGGTCACCTGACTAGATTGACTAGGTTCAAATACAGTAAAATACTAGTACGGCCAAATGTCAAATTAAATATAACCGTAGAGGTCAACTCGAGGAAATATCGTTTGGAAGTCGTCGACGTAACGACTATCATAAAAATTCGTCTGTTAATAGTCGATCGGCGAGGGAGTCGCGGGTCTCCGGCGCTCCGCGGAGACAGACGCTTCCCCTTCCAGTGGCAGACGGGAAGTCCAAACAACCGTAATAATAAACTGTAACGACCCTATAAAATCTATAACTTGTATGGCGATGGAAACCAGCGCTGCGCGGTCGCTTAACTTCAATAGCATCTCAAACGTACAATCAAATTTTATTTGTGGGAACGACCACAGCGCCGCTGCGGCGAGACGGGAACGCTTCAATGAACTCATGGAGCAATTTATTTCTTCACACGTTCTCTTCGTCGTTAACGAATCCTCTGACATACGGGTCTCCCTTTGACCTTCGCGGCCTTGCATTAGGCTGCACTGCCTCTAATGAAATAACAAGTACACTCGCCTGTCACGTGCCACTCAAAGAGAGATGTGATGCGTTACGAAGAACAGACCGCGGGGGAGAACTCGCCGGTGAGAAACAATAACGATAGTCTCGTCGGACAACAAGTGACAGCGGCGGGTCACGCCGCGGCCACGTGCGCGGGTAACAGAGCTGGCGGCGGGCCGGGGGACTCTTGCGACCTCACAATGATTATTTCCGTACAAGCAGGTCCATTTACACGAGTCCTCCTCGTGTGTAACGTACTATAATTGTGCCGCCCGCCTCTATACAATGAGTGCAATAGCTAATATTATAATGACCGACGAACATCGATTTGCACCGTTAGCTTCGACGCATGAAAACGCAAACTTAAGCTTGCCAGCGCGTTCATGTTAGGATTGATGGACTACATATGTGGACTAGCATTGGAGGTGGTAGAATCTGTATACGGTTCGCCCGGGGAAGTACCACCGCCACACCTATATCTACCGTGAAGCAATTGTTTCTACAATTTGTGTTTCGGTTTGAAGGGTGTGGTTCCCGGTCCACGCGTATACCAGAGGCGACCATCTCAGTCCTCAAGAGTAGTGACACATCTGCAACGGACCTCTGATAGGGCGGATACTAACGAATACTAACTGCACTAATACTACTAATAGTCCCATTCCTGCAGTCCTGTTACTAACCTATACTGACCAACTAACTCTTATTAACACCTATTAACAGATTTCACACTAACAGTCCCGTAACTACAGCCCTATTAGAGGTCGGTTGCAGATGTCCATGGGCGGGAGCGGCCACTAGTGACTGCTACCAGCTCGTTCGCTACTCTCATAGTATAAAAAAAAAGAAATCCGGGGCAACGCCCCGCGAATTTCGGTTCGAAAATTTCGGGAATGTCAGGAATATCAGGATAAAAATATTTTTTCCCAGGCTTTAAACTATCCCCGTACCGAATTTCGCTACAATCGACCGAGCAGTTCGGCCGTCACAGCGTAACAGACAGACGGAAGGACAGAGTTACTTTGCGTGTATTACACATATAAACCTACCTCTTAAATCGGCGTTTATTGATGACAACCGCATTAGAATCCGTTGCGTCGTTTGGAAGGTCTAAGCGTACAGACGGCGGGAAGCGACATCGTTTTATACTATGTAGAGATATGGATACATATGCGTCTAATGTCTAGCTCAGGTTAGGGATGCCGGTCGTTTGATCAACAATTAAATATGAAAGTATGCTGCAACAATCGACAACAGTCAGTGTCACATTTAATGACATTTGCACGTCGTCACCTCGCCCCGCGCGCCGCGCCCCGCGCCCCTCGCCCCACGCCCCGCGCCCCGCGCCGCACCCCTCGCCTCGCACACGTACTCGTTTATTACCACATGTCAACGAAATAATGATTGTTATTGCAAGACGACGTAGAATTTTGTTCGTTTGTATAATAAAAACATTTCGACATTGCGCTATACATTCACGTAAGCTGCGGCCGAGACGGAAGCGGGGAGTATCGATACAAACGATCGATACTTACGACGTACGATTCCGTTGAGAACAGTAAAAAAGATATTTAGTTTATAATGTTTTCATGAAATAACCACAAAACCACAGGCTCTTCATCGACTGTGTCGTCACTGCTTTGGAAATAGATTACAGCTTTAGACACGAATGAGCAATGATCGCTAGAGTCAATAAAAATACTTAGAGTCTATAAAATATTTTTATAAGTGTAGATAATCTTTACATAGTATAAAACGAAGTC
>DWUN01001226.1:0-17480 GCA_018249975.1 Passova gellias
TTAACAAATGTTTTATCGCTGTCATTTTTTAATACTAATTATGGGTAAAATTATTAGATATCACAGAAATAAGCATATTATATAAAAGTAGAAAAATAATATAACAAACATTGGTGCTCCTCTTTTTTCACTAATGTTTATGTTTGCAGAATATTAATAGTTGCTGTTTGAGTTTACTAGGCGCTTCCGTGCTTTTTCTTTTTAATGATACACAGGCAACTGCAGTGTTTTCGAACTTGTTCAAAAAAATTGTAGTTAAGGTCAGTATACGATAGTTTATACCCATACGATGATATTAAAAAATGACATACGTACCAATAATTTAGTCAATAATGAAGTAGCAATTTACTGTAAGTTAGGGGCGTTGCGTAAATATGATTTTAAGTGAACTATGGGGAAAGATTCATAGAAAATTGTAGATTAAATCGATGAATTTGAAATCAATATCCAAAGTAATTAATTTAATCCTGGATTACGGATACCATACAGACTTTGAATTTGATAATAATTTTAAGGCGTAAAATAATAAACAAATATGCAATTAACGCCTTTATTCATAATATCACAACATATTTTGTTCGTGTTTGGCAGCTAACATTTAAACGGCAACGATGGGGGCAGGCGCAGCAACGTACGGCGCGTAAGGGGCAGCGGCGGCCACGTAGGAAGTAGCGGGGGCCACATAGGGGGCAGCAGCGGCGACGTAAGGGGCGGCGGCGGCGACGTACGGGGTAGCTGGGGCGACGTAGGCAGCAGGCGCGGCGACGTAGGCGGCCAAGCCATTGTTAATGCGATGGTAGTATTGCGAACTGGTGGCGGTCACGACTGGAGCAGGCGCAGCAACGATAGGCGCGCTGAGCAACACGGGCTTGGCGGTGGTCACCGCTACGAGAGCGAAAGCGAACACGAACTGCAAAAACAGAGGTTTGTATGTCATCTGGATACGTGTTAAATTAAATCTTTGTCTTGTAGGATGAGTACAGGTATATTTAATTAGCAACTTTATTAATATTTATTTTTATATTCATAATACTATTGATCTCGTACTCACTATCTTCATCATATTGGTAGATTGTTGATTTCGTTGGTACTATGAGCAAAGAAACGAAGGTATGATGACAATTGCTGGACATCGTAGACATTTTATAGCATCCAACCCAGACATGTTGCAACCGCGCCAATTGCGGCGACGTCTCTGGCATTGGACGACGCGTGATTTGAATCAAGTCAGCGAGTCGTTTCGCCACTTTTAGAGGATTTATCACTCGGTCACTACCGAATTTCAATTTCCTTTATTTTACAATTTTTTTATCAAATAGAAACGTATTTTTTTTTGTATATGCTTGTAATGAATAAACTTAAAAACTACGTGAACGATTTTAAAAACGTCACATTTAGAAAGTTACTTTATCAGTATGTAACAGGACCAATATTTTATTGCAATAATGTAACCGAAGGTGTCAAAAATGTACTTATAATGTACTTATTAGTAATTATTTGGTTGTGCAGTCAAATCTATTGATGCTACGTGAAATAAAGTACCACATGTTTATGGTACACATATTAGGTATCCCCAAAAAGTCCACAAGGGTTATTAAGGTTTTAAATTGAAGTAAGGGTCTAATTATTCATACTTCAGTCAGAATAATCGATTTTTGTTCTTAGCCCTAAGTCCAGTCAACACAAGTCGAATCGAAAGATGATAATAATATTCTTAATGTAGTGTAATGTAACCGTGTAAAATAGGTATTGAATTATAGTTTATTATCATTGCACATATCTTGAATAAAATAATCAGTTTTTTCTTATATATCACATTAATGTGAATGCTAAGTGCAGTATACTATATAAGTGCAGTATCTATAATTATATAATTAAGTATTTTTGCCCAAGCTGCCCAATCATTTCTAGTTTTATGTTATTTATAAATATTTCAAATCGTGTAGTTTGTCATTTATTTGTTTTTTGGTCCTAAATTAGACAAAACCTGTGTTATGGTAACCAAACAGCACTGTGTATATACAGTGTCTATGCATTACTATGTATATAACTGTGTATATACATTTGTCAATATGTACGTACTTATATTAATGATTTTACATCCAAAAACAGATCTATCCATCATTTTTCATTCGCTCCACAATATTAAATCATGACATGCTTACATTAAATAAATACAATGTTAAATTATTTCAACACGAATTAATCAAAGCTTTTAACCAATCATTAACACTAATAAAACCTATACAAATCCTATGCCTATTTCAGAGAACCAAGTGTCGGCGTTGTTACGGTATAAGGTTGTTAGCTAAAAGCTGTCACGAGCAGCTCTCGACACCTATGATTGCCCGTACGCTGTAGTGACGGTAACAGATGTTCTATTCCGAGACGTGGAAAACTTTTCAATTTGAAATTAAAACTGACAACCTTTTACTGAACACAAAAATTATATTTATTAAGTCTTAACAGAAAGAACTGAAGAATTGACAGAGCGAATTTGTGGCGAGGATTTGTGGAATTATCCGTTTTATGTGTTCCGTATATATGTATAAGAAAATTAAGAGAGATGTTTTATTTATACAAACGTTCGTTTTAAATTGCACATCTAAACGCCCCGACAGTCAAGTGACAGTTTAACGGAAGTACATGTTCAAGTGAAATGCTACTTCATTGTCTACGCGTTGAATAATTGGAGGGCATATTTTTTTGTACAGGGAAACAGGAGGTAGCAGTCATAAGCCGACGGATATCCAACTGATCTTGAATAGGACTGAAGCAAGTTCACTGTTTGAATAAATTCGTTTGGTTAGTATTAGGAGTAAATAAGAAAGGTTTGTGTTGTTAAATAACACGGCTTTATTAATACGACTTTTACTTACATTGGTTTGATTAATGTCTGTGACTACGATTACAGATAATATGCGTGCTAAGCTGGTCATATATCTACGTGAAATTAGACAATTCGATTTTAATGTGTCACGTGACATACACACGTAGTTGACATTGAAACGTGCAACTCTCCCGAACATTACCGCTCTTAATTAATTGTTGAAGAAATTATAATTTCAAGTTAATTATTACACCCACACTACACGTGTGCACGCGAGGTGCCACGCCGTTAATATTCACGCGTAAATACTTTTATATGCTAATAGTCTATACTAGCTCTATTTGCTGGGCTTACATTAAAAATTTAAAACGTCTTTCCCGTTTAGTACCAAAATTTACATATTAAAATTGAGATCGCAAACAATTTCATTTAATCTGTTTATAGGCAAGTTTTATTTATAAATAAGTCCTCTTTCGGCTGGAGCACTTCGCTTAAAATCAGATTTTTGTTACGAAAATGTCGAAAAAGTATAACGTATATAATATTTTTTCATTCGACAGATCACTTGATGGAGTAGCAGACAAACAAAAGTTTTCTGAATTATAGGTTAAATTACTATGAAAGGCGAAGTGCACAGCGAAATTCTGAAAGGGCGAGGAGAGTACAACATACTCGTAGATATCAATCACCATATACATACATAGATGCATTGCTCCTCGTGCAGACTAAATCGGTACAAGCTTCGTGTCTACATACTTACATACCCGTGCTTCATACTACAAAAATAGTAAGAAGCGTATCATTAAAAGTAAAAATTATTCAATTTTAATAAAATTTTCTTCACTCGTTATAATAAATCACACAAATATATGTACCTGCCAGACTATATTCTATGCCTCAGGTATTATCTTCATCGGTAGCAATTGTTATCATTAGATTATTAATCATTAGTCTCGAGAACTAAGAAAATCGTTTTTTAGTGTACACGTGCAACCGATAACTGGATCCATCAGACTAAAAAACAAATTGCGTTACTGTAAACAAGTCTAGCGGCGGTATTATGCCGGGCGTCATGGTATTCAAATTGTACAATGTACACCAACAACTGCCACTGCTACTGTTCATTTACGTATCTAAGGAAACTAATTGATTTTGGAATAGCTGGAATTAATTAATAAAATGAAGCACTACGAAGTGCTTTCAATAAATTGGCTCGGCGTCGGCATGAACACTGTTCAATTTAATCGAAAACGTAACGTCACGTGAATCTGTAGCACGTGATTGTCACCGAAGGCTTCAATTTGCCCTTAAATATTATAACACCGGGGGTCATATTGGAATAAGACAGGAAAACAGTAATTTTTCGATTTGCCAACATTTGTAACGATTTGGAACTTTGACGTTTATCTCCAGTTTGTTGAATAACTAGATGACTCGGCAAACATTGTTCTGCCATATACATTATACGAGTATTTCTCTACTATATAATGCATGTTATTATACATATAAACCTTCGTCTTGAATCTCTCTATGTATTAAAATCACCGCATCAAAATCCGTTGCGTAGTTTTAAAGATCTAAGCATCCATGGGGACAAACAAGGGAAATCGACCTTGTTTTATACTATGTAGCGATAGTGATGATGAAAAGATAATGCCAATTAAATTTACTCTTGAATAAGTATTCAAGATAATTTTAAATAATCTTTAATACAGTGCCGTATCTTCATCTATAGGAATTTATATTAAAATAATTTATTTTAATATGACTAATGACTGGCTTCTTGGTCTAGTGGTTTTGACACACTGAACACTAAAAACTGGAAAGTGTGGGTTCGATTGCCACCCAAGACTAAAATTATTTATGTGAGCAAATGTATTTGCTCTATGTCTGGTTTAATTAATATTTATAGGTAATTTTGAACCAGATTTCCGCGTGTCCATCTGTCGTAAGTCCCAACTGTTACGATGAATAATTGAGATGTTTGAGTATCTTTGAATGGATTACTTTAAAAGTATTTTTCCGGATATCTCAAGAGACTTCAGTCGTCAGGTCTTGCAATACGAATTCCTTAAGCCACGCCACTGTCACGCTATCATGCTGCTACGAATTACTCTCATATCACATTGGTTGCGACTCTTTATACATTCCATTGCTGAGCGCCGAACCAAGCGCTCGCGTTCTTCGCCACACTACTCCAGAAGGGGTTGGAGCACTCTACATAAGTTTAACGGAAGTACATTTTTTTTAATTACACAAGCGTTTTATTCCTATTCCTGTGTATCCAAAAATAATGCGTAGGCTTATCCAACGTGGTAAAGTATGGCCTTACACGTTTCACTATGAGAGCAGTCACGTGTCCAATAGTGGAACTATAACGGGGTTGAAGAAAAAATAACTTGGGGTATGACCGCCTCTTCTATGTTATAATAACAAATGCTCTAACTACAGATTACTACTTTATTTATATTATCGTTTTCTGCTCTCCATTTTTGCCATTTATCCTACATTCATCACATTTTTCATAACATGATATTTTTCGTCCCTCCCCATTAGTACTTAGACCAAACAACGTTACACGGTTTCTACAGAGTAGACTATTTTTAAATTTCTCGCCATATGTTCATTACTAAACATATCCATTTTTGTTTTTGTTGCATGCTATTGCCTTTCTTTACTTCTTCAGATCCAAACAAGACGAACGAGTGCCACACATTGAAATGTTAGTATGAGAATAAAAAAGAAATTAATTATTTTTTTAATTATTTAATTCTTGCAAACAATACTTTCAGGGCGCTTCGTGGGCTGTCGGTCATACATGGTATAATAATGCTGAAAGTCGAACGATAAGTTACCGTAAGTAGTAACTATAGGGGTAGGTGTAAGCAGCGTAGTCATATGTAGTCGCATAGGTGTCGTAGCCGGTGTAGTAAGCGGGTGCCACATAGTTTACCGCCACGGGAGCCGTGTACGCAGATGCCAACGGGTAGTCCAGTAATAGGGGTTTGGCCGCAGCAAAAGCCAGTAGAGAAGCGATCAACATCTGAAAATCAATTATAACATATAAGATTGTCTTCATTATACGAGTACCTACAGTCAAACTCAGAAATAATGACAGTAAAAATTCATTTTAAACGTATTGGTTGTTATTGCATTGAATATTGTCTCGATTTACTACAAACAAACTTGGCAAATATATATTACATATTTTGTCTTAGTGTAAATTCAAAGTCTCGTTTACACAAACGTAAGGTGATTGAAGTAGGTAAGCAGATTGGATACCAAAGATTTATAACTTTTCAACTCCATTTATAAACAACTATAAATTACCATTATAAAACTTTAGGTATAGCATCCATATTGTACTATGTTCAATATTGAAATCATTTATCTCTTAGTAATTTTCTCTTAGTAATAACCCAACTTACATATTTGAACATCTTGGTGGATGGCAATGTGTTTACTGACAAGTAATTAATATATAATGATATCGATAGGAATAGGATCCTATTTATATAGGAACACGGAGGTTGTTACATGGATGGACTGCTCGCCGGATAACTGGAATGTATCCTTAAATGCTCATTATGTATTATTGTCACGTATGTATAGCCTCGCTCCAAGTCCGGCAAGTAAAATTATAAGGTCAAGGACTGATACAACATAAACTACATATGCGTTCTACTTTAATGCTTAATTTTTATAAAAGTACAATAACTTTTCGTACTTCGTAAATAACATATAAGTTTACTAGTTGTTACTCAAAATCACTTATTTTGTTCACACGTCATACCGTTATTGCGCTAGTAACGCCATCTATAGCGCTAATTTGATTAAAACTAGTTTGCCTATGGAAATCAGATTTATCCGCGAAAAAGTAGCCTACGTCACAATCAAACTCTTCAACTGTCATCATACCAAAAATGGCATCGAACCGTTGGTCCGTTTTTCAAAAAAGGACAAACAAACACACATTCGTATTTATAATATTGATACGGATTTAACAAGAGCTCCATTCCCGTCGCGCATAAAAAATATTTATTAACGTAAACTTCCAAAAGCAGTTACTGCCTTTGTTGCCACTGGACTGAATGCGGAATGTATTGACAGAAAACATTGGCGGCATTAGCGACTGTTGCGTAGTTAGAAGCTACCTAGTTTAGTTTTACGACATCTAGGTTTTAGAAAAAAACACATCTATGGTAATGGTAAGGTGAAGGTAAGTTAAGGAAAACATCGTCAGTAAAGTTACATACTACCTTAGAGTTCTCCATAATTTCAATTATCAAGTCTACCAATCCGCAGTTGGTCAGCGCAGTAGAGTAAGGCTTTATACCTTCATACTACGAGAGGAGAAACCCCTTTCGAGTAGCGGAACAATGAAACGGATATAAAAAAAATATTTTTAGTTTATTATTTCTTTCTTTGTGTGAAGAAATTTGCAAACTAGCAAGTATCAGTAATTAGTTCCTGTTGCCGGCGATTCATTGTCGATCGGGGCTGTAGGATTAAAATATTACTGTAAATTTAGCTGTTCTGTTCTTTCTTGTTCTTGCTTCTGTAGCTGTTCTTCACATGATATTAATTGAATAAATCACTGGGAGAAAAGGACGTTTATTACCTATACGTCTAATCGGAAAGAACGCATGATGCCCGAAAATGTTTCTTTGTCTTTTAAGAGGTATTTTTTAACTATGTTAATTTTTCCACAGCTGGATACATTTGGTCTCATAATGAGAAGAATTAACGCCATAGTCTTCAAGCTAGTCAAGTGTTGGTTGAGAGACAAATGCGTTTTTAAAAGTTAACATTATCACTCATCTAACATTAAAAGTTTTTTTTTGTTTAACAGATACCTAATGTTAACGTATATCTATTATCCTTTTTGATTTAATTTATTTTATTAAACTGACAAACACAATACGTTTGTTTGTCCAAAGTTTTGGTTTAGCTTACCATTAATAGTTCCAAGTTTTAAATTTTAAAATGAACAGTAATTAGATGAATTTAAAAAGAGCTTAGTTAATTTGCGCACCTATATATAACGTACATAATTAAGAATGTATGACAAAAAATAGTAACATTATGTCCTCTATATAGGGAATCATTCTACATACAACGTTTTAATTAAAACTTTTCGAGCGCGTGCTACCGAATCCCTCGGTATTTCAATATTCCGAGCATGCATCGCAAGGTTGTTTCTTCACTGCGTGCAACGTATATAACCACAGAACTGCTACGACGAAGCATCACTCTGATAACTACTATTGTACCTACTAAATTCTTCATATCAAAACAACAAACTTTATCAACATGTTCAAGCTGGTGAGATTTTTGATAGTTTTCCATTTACTACCGATTAAGTTAATGTGTTAAATAAAAATAATCACGATATTTGAGAAGCGTACTGTAAATTACTAACAATCTCAATAGCACATTTTTAGTAAATTTATTTTCTGGCACAATTTGAAAAAAAATTTGCTGATTGCTTTAGCTATTTTTCATATATGTAGACAAGCTTTAAAATGTTTTTTGTTAATTTCCAGTTCATCTTTGCCTGCTTCTTGGCCGTGGCCACCGCCAAGCCCCAAGTGCTGCCCTACACGGCGCCGGTAGCTGCGGCATACACGGCTCCCGTAGCGGCCGCATACTCTGCTCCCTTGGCCTACTCCGCTTACACAGCGCCGGTGGCCGCGTACTCGGCATATCCTTACGCTTCACCATACGCCGCATACTACCTCCGACGTTGATTCTCTGACAGCGCATTATCAATCATTATTATGAAATAAATTATTAATGGCAAGCATATGTCTTGGTTTTTCTCATAAGTTGCACTGAATATAACATCAACATAACATAACATCAAAGGGAATCCCTTAATAGGTGCAATATGATGTATGTGGACCTACCTAGTGATATTACGTACATATACGATATAAGCAGAACAAAAGAAAACAGTAATACGAAGTAGAAAATAAAAGATATTAATATTTTTTTTATTGCTTAGCAAGCACTTATACGGTCAACGATATACGCAAATACTCGTAAACATGTATGCAATGTAGGGTCGGAATCGAAATTCCAATCAGACATACCAGTACATACTAGAAAATAACTGTGTTTCTTGGGTATTGCGGCGAAACCGCTTCAAAAAGCTGTTCATATATGACAACCATTAGTGATAGTTTTCTGATACCATGTGTAAGAGATTATACACGTCTAAAAGATTGCATTGAATCTGCTGTATCCCAAACAGGATTTTCAAAGTACAATTAAGAAATAAAAGAAAGCTCCACATGGAGCGTCGTTACAGTAAAATTATACATAATATTAAGGCGAATTAATTAGGTTCGTCATTATTTGGTTTTGTTTAAAAATAGATTTACGAAAAGTCATACCTACGTGATGTTTGGAATGTTCAGATAATGTGTTTACTCGACTTATATTGAGGCTCTGAGACCGATGTCCTTAACTGACATTGATTCAATAACGTTAAAGGGTGACCTTTATTGAAAAGATGAGTCAAGAACAAGTACAGTAGGTACCACAATATTATGTTTCAAATCGAACAAAGATTTATTTAACATGATAAGGATTACTAGTTAAGTCAGTCTCAGACGTGTATAGGGGATGCTAATTAACTTATTCTTCTATGCAGATATGTTACATGTGCTATACTAATAATGACATATTATATTTTTACACTACATAGACATTTAATGAAACGTTGGTGAGAGCCGATCTTATATAGCACGTATTGCTACTTTGGTACTACTTCGACTCTATAATGGTATTATGAGTTAAGTGTAAATCATAAACTACCCCATTTCCTCTGTCAACACCTAAATTCTAGGTTCTATTAGGTCCTAGAAGAACCTAGTTCAGTAATTCTCAAAGTGGTCTAGGCCGCGACCTATCTTACTAAAAATTTACATGTTCCTAGCTTCAAGACATCTAACAGACGTTTTGGACACGAGCCCGTATCTCTGCTAATCCACCCAAAAGCAATACGGTGGAGCATTTTTCTATATGTAATAATGCATTCATACGCAACTTCTCTGATTTCGGTTTAAGCCCATGGGTATTTGTAAGAATGTAGAGAGTAGAGAATACCTATTCTTTAGGGATCGTAAACATTAAACAACATTGACATCTTGGCACACATCGAGTCTCTTCGGTATTAATTACGAACTACTGTCTTTGAAATGGTCATGGCCCTGGACGATGAACGTACTCGTATTGCAAGATCTATGAACATTAGTAACAGCGAATGATGTCGGCCTTTTGATGAGCTAATTAAGCTTCAAGAATAGAACTTAATTCAACTTTTTAATACATAAATTCTATTGTAGAAACGTTCTAACTTAGTGACAAATATCTATCTACAGAAATTCCTCAAATACTTGTAAATATGTAAGAATTAGAAACCATCCAAAATAAAATATCAAGCTAATTAATTATATTGCTGCCTACAATTGTCAAACCGTTAACTGTAATTTTTATAAGGTCAATGTACACCAAAATAAGGAATGCGCCCGCGCTTTTCCAAGCAACTAATCGTAATTCAGAGTACGTCAGCATTTATCCTCAGATTGCTTTACGGCCTTCGTAACGTAGTATAAAGTTCCTTGTGTAAGGTAATTTGACATCATTCAGCAGTAGCTACTTGATAACAAACAATCAACATGTTTAAACTGGTAAGAAAATATTTCTGTAAAAACATTTTGACAAAAATAAAACATACTAATTGCATTGCAGGGATGAAAAAAATTAAAAAATAAATAAGCGCTTCTTATTATGTACGAAGATTTGTACTATAGTTTTATACGTGTGAAAAAAATCCTTCAAAACAGTTAAAAATATATACGTTACATATATACTTGATGTAAAGAGTGAGTTAACGCATTATAAAACATGCTTATTCCTTCATTACTGGTATATGAAATATATATTGTAACAATTTTTACCGATTTCTTTATTTTATGTAACTATCATTTATACTATGCCTTTGATTGATTTTCTAGTTCATCTTCGCATGCTTCCTGGCTCTGGCCGCGGCCAAGCCTGGCATACTTCCTGTGGCGTACACGGCGCCGGTGGCCGCGGCGTACACCGCCCCCGTAGCGGCCGCCTACTCCGCGCCGCTCGCCTACACCGCGTATTCCGCGTACACCGCGCCCGTTTCTGCTTATTCTGCGTATACCTACTCTTCTCCCTATGCCGCCGCATACTACGTCCGCTGAGAAATTAACAAATAAATGCTGCAATGCAATAGCTGCATTAGAAATGGAAAGATACCAAGTTATCTAATTTTGTTATACGATAATAAAGGGTTGTAAAAATAAAAAAAAATACTTTTTTTTACTTTTTCTTATAATTTGTAAGCATCTAACACCTTTATCTAAAACCTAAATTTAAATATGTAGCAGATACTCATCCATTTCACCCTCTTTTACTATAGAAAGTAACGTTAAAGCCGGGTAATTATTCTTCAGATTGGTTATTAAATTAAATTTAATTCATAAGGGCCTTATAATATGTATGTAAAAAGTAAAATGATCTGTATTTTTGTAACATCCAGTTCCGAGTAATTAGGTGTTCTTTTGAGCTGTATAGGTAATGTTTCTCTAATATATCTGCAGAATAAAAATATTGTATTAACTATTACAAATGTTACGGACACGGTGTAAAAGTAAAAAAAATATAAATAGCTCGATGTTGGCATACTCAGATTTCACAAAATGTTTGTTTTCATAGGCGCTTTTTTTAATCTATACTAATAATAAATCTGTAGCGAGGTCGATTCTGTACATGAAATATATTTTCAAAATAACTATCAGGGGGTGATTAGGAATCGATACGGATGTCAAAAATGCAATCAGTAAAATTTTTAATCGTCTGTTTGTCTGTCTGTCTGTCTGTCTGTATAACTGTTATAGAAACAAAGCCGGATTTTCACGAAACTTGGTACAATTATTTTTCATACTCTTGAGCTGGTTATAGTTTACTTTTCATCACGCTACAATCAATCAGAGCAGAGCAGTGAAGGGAAATGTTGGGAAAACGGTAGAAGTTACTCGATTTTTTAAGCTTCCGTCGCGCGTGCAACCTTAATGATTAAAACTACACAGAAATCATGTATGACGGAAATGTTCTCCTTAAAATTATATAAAAAATATCCCACGACAGCATATGTCTATCTTTTATGGTTGACTCACAATAACACGTGTAACTTCGGATAGCTTAGCAGTTCGAAGCTTTCTGATTATATTTGTCTGTGAGGATGTACGAAGTTAGCCGGGTCAGCTAGCTTCTAATAATAACGTGTTATAGGGAAGTATTTACAAATTGTAACATAATTATTGCCTACAACTGTTTATTTCGAATATCTTTCCGCGTGCCTAAGTATCATTTCGAATTGATATTAACGTGTAAAGTCTAAAAACAAACCAATAATTTTACTGTTATCGCGATATGTTTAAAAATTACGAAGTATAATATGTTTGTTTAATGAACATAAATATTTTACTGATGACTAAGATTACTCGTACGATGGGATACAAGTTTTCAACGCTACGATCGTATCGTGTGTGCTGCGTATCGTACGGTGAAAGGGGCGGATGAACAAGTTCGCACTCCGCTCGGCTCGTTGTCGTCGTTTCATTATCACTGCGTAGTACGCCACGTTGGCAATGGTATTGTTATATTGGTAAGTAGTGATACTTTCCAGATATCAATTTACCGAACCTCACATCTAAATACGTGCGTAAATATGAAGTGCTCTTGGTCCATGCATGTATTATCGTTGTTATTGTCATTAAGTAATAGCCGTCAAATATTACATGCCATATACGCCTTACATTCTGGGTAAAACTTATTTTCAAAAATCTTGTACAGAAAGATACACCTAGTAATTTTCATGTGAAATGTACTTACTCTATGTCTTTGCTAATTAGTAATATTTTCGTGTCCGGCCGAGAAATACCTACCTATTCATGATTCTATCATTCATTCTTTTTATTAAAATTCAACCTTTAGTAATTAAAATATCCACAATTAACTTTGTATCAAAAACCTGTTAGTAGCAGAGTTCAATTCTACACAGTTCTTAAAATATTTAAATACGTCAATGGTGTTTGAATACCTACTCCCCCCTCTCAACCTAATCTTTATTCATATAACGACTACCATATTTCACTCGCAAAAAAAAATACAGTATCCATTTTATTACGTAACTGTTATATTACGTCAAATACCTGAGTTTAGTTGGAATTGTATTTCGAGTATATGAATGGTAGCTATGTACATGCATCTTAAAATACCTAAATTAAACGAAGACTGATGAAATCTCGGAATGTTAAGTTGGTTCCGCGTTCGCGAGATTTTACTCGGGAATTGGGTCGTACGACTTGGCGGTGCAGATGACGTTTATGGGAACCGTATACGTCAAACATTCTTAATAGTGACTCATTTGTCGTCAGGCGACTGACGCGGCCGAGCGAGTGGCTTGCGTTTCATTGAAATACAATTTTTTTTTTCAATTACAAGCATTAGCACGAGAGCTTTTACAAGTTCTAAGCTCCAATGCTCGGTCACTGTTTGCAAAATGAACT
Organism: Passova gellias; assembly: GCA_018249975.1. Classification (NCBI taxonomy): domain Eukaryota; kingdom Metazoa; phylum Arthropoda; class Insecta; order Lepidoptera; family Hesperiidae; genus Passova; species Passova gellias. Next base: position 13,444 of record DWUN01001226.1, read on the forward strand.
AGAATAACTGGACCACTGATTGGATTTAGATAACATATTAAATGGATAACATGTCGGAAATATATTGATTATATCAAAATACCACAATAACTACATTCGTTTACGATAGATGTGAGGCTCGCGAGTGAAACTACCATATTTTAAGATGTGAACGCTCGTAAAAAATGTAAATTTTATAAGCTTTAATGTAATTTAATTAACTTGCCTTGTTAGTTCGTTAGTATGTGTGGGTCAAATCTTACAAGTGAATTTATATCAATAAATGCACGATTAGCTTAGTGACGTCATTCTAAATCCAATATAGCGGACACCCCAAGATTGTCGATTAACATTTTTTTATGCACCCCCATGATATGGGTATTCATTGAAAGGATTTGCTGAGAAGAATACAAAAAACATAATGACGTAACTAAAAATCCAATATGGCGAACTAAAAGCTTGTTTTTATAGCTTGTCCAGTACAGAAATTGTACACACAAAATTACAATCGGAAACCATTTCGCCGGATGGTTAGCAATGATTACTTACGTGAACAGTTGATTTACGTCATATATTGGACCGCTTGGCGGAAAAAGTAAATACTTTTTCCGCCAAGCGGTCCGCGCTAGTGAGCCTCGGGTGTTATCGTGCTTTGTTACAGGCCAAATAATTATATCAATTATTTTGATGATAACGAGTGTCAAATAAGCAGGCAGCTAGTGGCCGCTAGTGCCCATCAATACACGGCCTCGAATAGGATTTTTCATAAAATTAGCTTCATTCGGCTCATGTTAATATGAGTGCAGTTAGCAATAGTATTACCGTGCTATTCAACGTTAGGTCTAAGGCGCGCTCTAGTTTACACGTGAACCGGCAACCACTCCCTTCACACTTTGAACCACAAATTGTTTTAATAAGAAATGCTTTGCACGAGAAATAAATTGTTCCGCTCTGGGCGTACTATACGATTTTTTCGCATAGTAAAAAATAGAAGAGCACACCAAAACACGACTAACTTTTTTATTTGTCAAAAACAAACTAACAATCCAAAATGTCTGATATTGCCAACATATCTAACAGAAATGTGTATCAACAAACCAGAAAAAAAAAATGAGAAAATCGATCATACGTAACTCACGAAATTTGGAAATAACGGTTATTTTTTGATCAGACCTCTTACATATTATATGAGACCTAAATGTGAAATGAAGGATAAGTTTTACGTGTATATTTTGCATTGCAATTGCAAAAGGGAATTAAAAAATAATCTAATGGAAGAGAAGTTCTGAAATGTTCATGGTTATATGAAGCGTGTATGAACCTACGTCACGATTTTTGATCGCGACTCATTTATTATTAAATAACGCGAGTGAAATTAAACTCGAGTGAGGAAAAGGCTGATGAGGTCGTGAATTACGTTATTTGTGACTAAGTATGCTCTATTAACAATATATACGATCACACATAATTTTCCAATTTTGATTCGTCATATTCAAATTGGACAGGTAACGTGTTTTTTTTTGAACCGATACTCAAGTAAAAGAAACCTACGTAAAACGTTCGCTCAGAAGTCAGTTTTACCGTAATATGTCAAAAACCAACAATAAGCCTAATCGGCAACCATATAAAGTCGTAATTAATTACGCTCGTAACATTGCGACAAGATGAAATCTAACAGAGGCTCGTAAAGTTGGCAACCCACACACAAGCGAGAGAGCGCACCACCAACACAAAATTAGACTGTCTATGGAAAGCCATAGAAATAGAATAGCCATAGAATGGGGAGTACAGACTCCCAAGGGCGTGATCAGAAAACAACACCGATCACCCGTTGCGGCGATACAAACAATAATAAAAATAATATTCGAATATGGAGCCGGTACTGTTTTCTGAACATTCGACTACGAATTGCTCTTTTAAATAGTAAACATTGCAACAAAAAATTGTAACGTCATAAATTTGTGTCGTAAAGAATCGTTTGCTGTTTGGTTCGACGCGAGGTAAACAAATATTAACTAAACATTTACAGAAACTTAAAGAGATCACTACGGTGTGATATTAAAACACGAACATCTATTGATGTTATTAAAATAACTGTCGTATAAAACCCATATACATAGTTTAATATTTAAATTTACATTACCTCCTCGGGCACAACGTCCCTCAGCTTCACATCCTGCAGACGGCTGACCGACGCCGTGCGATGGTAGTCCACCAGCTCGTTGAGCGAGTTAAACTTCACCACCCACAAGAAGAACTTGCTGGACGCGTCACGTAACACCTTAAAATGCTGGACGCCGTCTGGACATCTGGGAAAAGGCACATAGTCTAATTAAGCCACGATAGCAAACGGCAAACATTAACAACAACAACAACAACAATATCACGCCAGGTCCCTAACGGGGTAGGCAGAAAGCACCCAGTGCCAAATAACATTTATATAAACCTTTCTGGTGGCAATCCTCTTCTATATCATGAATAGTTTATTGACTTTGTTCAATGCGAGACGCTCGGTTATTTAATTTTAGAATTGGAGGGTCGCGTGTGAAGTTGCCTAAACATTATTATATTTATCGTCATTATTTTTGATTTTTACAAAAAAACTTTTTTCTGTAAGAACTAGCAGCGTGCGGTATTGACGTTAAAAAACATTAGTAAGTCATCATTTTTACGCTTGATAGCTTTTTAAAATATATACATGATAAACTATAATATATTGACATAATTCATCATACATTACTTCTAAAGGATGACAGGAAGTATTTTTGCATCAGTGTCGCAATAATTCAGTAGATCGACCTCCTTAACTTTACGACTGACGAAGAATGCGTGATTTGCCTCAAGTCTTATCAGGAGTCTTACCAATAAATAATACTATGACATAACAAAAATATAATACGAGCAACGTTCGATTTGTTGTAAATCAAATGAGTATGTAGTTCAACTATGCCCTTGTCAATCAATACACCTTTATCACTTTCGATGACCGTAAAAGGCATCGAAAAACAAACAACAGTTATCTACTAGCTGCCCACCAACACCCAACGATCACGTACCTCGATTTATAGAAACAGATTGCGCAAACAGTAGGTAAGCAATACTCGTATTTCTTTGAACTGTCTCATGTCAATGTGTACCTAAAAAGACATGTTAAACAAAATGACGTCCATTGAATTGTTTGTATAGTTTTCGGACTTAGCGAGTAGCCTTTTTGAAATTACAGTTCTAATTACCTACATCTGATGGTTTGATTTAACAAAGGTTTATGAGCTAATTGAACCAGTTTTTCAATTGAAAACATTATTATATAACCTTTTTGATTATTACAGTAGAAATTGTTTTACAGCCTCTGTGCTTGAAATGTTTGGAAAATTCATGGATGTAATAGGAAAATCCTCATATAAATTGCACCCACAAAAAATCACCTTAAACGAAACAAATGTACAATAGCAAGCAATGTGTCTGTTTTTAACCTTTTTTAACTTTAGTTCAATTAATAGTATCGTTATCAGTATCGTTAATTTCTGATTAAACAGCCCGGTGCATTGTTAATATCAGAATGGATCTAACACTTGGCCTTGTCCAAATTGGACATATTCATTTAGCTTATTAAGGAGTGACCCGGTAGCGAAGCTGTCTAACTAATGAGATTTGATGAGCGCTTCGGGTTTCATTGCGTGTCTCTTTAATTGTTGGGTGTGTCTCACTCGAACCTATTTCTATCATTAGTGCTAGATTTAAATTTGTATCGACATATCAACGTGAAGATATAAAAAACATTTTTAGTACCTACCTATTCATGCAAACTGTTAAAAATGTTTTCGTTATTAGAAATTATTATTTAACTAGCTTTAGCCCGCGACTTCGTCCCGCCTCCGTCGTAAAAAAATGTAATTATTTACGACATCACATTAGAAACCACAAATATAACAGTATTTCTTTACGATATATTGGACGTCATTGTACATATAAATCTTCCTCTTGAATCAATCTTAGATAGATTAAAAGAAACCGAATTAAAATCCGTTACGTAGTTTTAAAGATTTAAGCATACATAG
>DWUN01001227.1:0-17478 GCA_018249975.1 Passova gellias
ATTGTAGAAACAATTGCTTCACGGCAGAAATAGGTGTGGCGGTGGTACTTCCCCGGGCGAACCGTATACAGGTTCTATCACTCTCAAAATTCAATTTGCCGAAAGTACTTGTGTATGTACTATGTACGTATATTCGGAAGGTGCATAAACACCAATGGCATTTATTATATCTGGGTTTATGTGTAAATAAAAACATATTTGTAGGTACCGTACACGCTGGGGACCCCTCCGTCGACCCGTCGACGCAGCGCCTCCGGGAGCTCCCCGCCGCCGTCGCTGTGGCAAGTGTCCCCCACCAACCCGCCGCTGCTGCGATCAGGTCTGATTTGTTGGTACCTTCTCTTATATCATCAATAGGTAGATTTTTGTTTGCATTGAAAACGTTCTATTATATTAAAGTCCCTATAAAAACTCGCATAACTTTAAGATATCCAGTGTCCCCAATATACTAGTCATTTACGCCTTTTGTCCGTCAATAATAAAATGACACAGCATGGACGACAAGTTATAAATACACAAACAAACATTTGGGATTACATGTAATGTAATAGTTTAAGAAGGGTGTAGGAATAGACCGCACTCCGTGAGTGCGTGCGTGATGTGTGTGCGCGTGTGTGACGGGAGGGTGTTACAGGCTCGTCGCCTCCGGTGTCGCTGGCGCTGAAGGCGAGCGGCGAGGCGGCGTCGCCCAAGCGCGCGCTGCCCGAGCAGCTGCTGCGCGGCCTGCGCCTGCCGCACGACCCGCCCGTCTACATCCCAAACCTGCAGGAGGAGACCATCCTCGCCGTGAGTCCTCCGCTCTATACTCATTTACCACCGAAACGTTGACGTCGTTTGATCGTGCCTTCGTTGATTTTTAAACGTAACTTTTCAAACGGGTTACCCGCCTCAACAATATTTTTTACTGTTTTCCCTTCGTTACATTAGTTTAAAAATATATTTAACCTGCATACTGCTTTATTATCATCACAATCCTTATACATTTACCATAAACATGTTGTGACCATCGACAAGTTTAAATTACTATATTAATACTGGTTTCGAGCTATTCCAAATACTGTTATTGAAATAGTAGATGCTTTTGATTACTTTCAAATTAACTAAGCTGTATGTTATAATAGCCTATCTCAGTTAAGTTATTCATAGTGTGTGTGAGGAGTGAATATCATAAGAAAATGAAATAACACATTATAGGAGGAGCATAGCAAGGTGTTCTCGCAACTGAACTTCGTGCTGATGCTGGCCGAGCTGCTGTCCGACATGGCCGTGTCGTGCGGCGCGCCCATCGCCGCGCTTATGGACACTTCCGAAGGTAGCTATATTATATTAGCAGTTTCTCCGGCACGTAAGCTAATAATGGCATTGTAGAATTATGTTGAGGTATGCAAGGTTTGGTAGCGATTCTGCCACAAAAAGGAAAAAAAGAACAGTACTAGAACATTGTATCCAAAAATGTCAAAAATTACTCTAAACAAAGATCATTTTTGTTAAAATTTAAATATTTGCGATATATTTTTTGTTAATGCATCATTCATAAAATCGTGTGCTTTAAAATAAATAAGTCGTATTAATATTACCAGTTGTGAAACAGCATATGGTATGGTTGACTGCCTCGTTTTACTGAGGCAACATCGTGAGTGTGACCTGTAGTCTGACTTTATGTGTGTCGCAGCCAACAGATTTTATTGATCCTAAATGTTGTTTATAAATTTTTGTAAAGCAAGAGGATAATATTTTTTTTTTTTGCAGAGCGTTGCAACGAAAGCGTTCGACTGGGGCTGCTGGTGCAGGCCATGCAGGCGCTGGCGGCGGGGCTGCGCCTGGCCGCCGCGCACTACCGCGAGCGCACGCTGCAGCCCACGCCGCAAGTGCGCAACGGTAACCATCCCTCAGACCTTGCGCGCGCACCTACATAAACACACGCTAACACACACCGATACCCGAAACACTTGGCATAATAATATATACAATTTTTATATTTTGTCCAATGCGATATAATTTTTTTTTTACGTTTACAGCGGCTTGGCGAACGCCACGAAATTCTAGTTTCAACTAAATTGAAACGCATTTTAAAGTAACAAAGTTGAAATGTGAAACATTTTTTTTGCATTTGATAGCCAAATTCCAGGAACATTACTCGCCCACACTCATGATATCACTATATTATTCTTGAGTTAAGAAAACGTATAAGATTATTTTCAATAAATTTTACGACATTCCAGTTGTATCGTTGATGAATGGAAAGTACAAGTGGATCGTGAACGAGTCGCGTAGACTTCACGAGGCGGGGGTCACGCCTGCAGTATGCGACAAGATCCTCTATGAACATGCTATTGAAATGGTAAGATCTTTGCAATAAAAATATTGGTGTTTAAAAACAATTTTGCTCATTCATCGGCTCGTTTGGTTTAATTAAATAGTTTAATTAATCAATTCGATTTTTTCCAATAATGATTTGGTTAGTTAATTACGATCAGTAAGAACGTGTAACGTCCTTCGGCAGTGCCAAATGGCGGCGATCGAGGAGCTGTTCGGCGACATGAAGGAGTGTGAGCGGCGGTACATGTCAGCGCAGGTGCTGCTGCACTCGCTGGTGCAGCGCCACCCTCTGCACCCGCAGCACCGTACCACGCTCTCCAAGTGTGAGTCACCGACATTACTCACCCAGCCTTCTCCGTACATCGATATGTTCATTTCTACAAAAGTGTCATGTAAAAAAGATACCCACATTTATAACTTTTCCATCTACAATAAAACTTATGCTGTTTTTAATTACTAAAAACACTTGCAGTTTATTTTGTACTTAAAGACTTCAATTCCTAATTTATTCATTATTCAATAATTTGATAATTTATTCTAACACAAACCCTTAGAATCTTATAGGATAAATATTGTTATAACACAACTGAGCAATGATCACTGTTACCTTCACACATTTTAAAATAATGAAACTAATATTCTTATTGTATAATTATAAAACTAAAGTCCCAATCTCAATTCACAGATCGAGACGCAGTACAAAGGCGGCTCAACTGCCTCAAGGGACCGCGAAAAATTATGGATGTGAAACTTGAGGCCGGGATCTCATAATGCAATATGCAACTGTTAGAAATAAGTAACTGGACGCCAGATGAGAAGTGATTTTATTTTGTTGTCATGTTTGATCGCGTGATAAACTATATACAACAAGTAACATATAAAAAAGTGTATAAAAGAAAAAACTGAATGATATTGAATAGACGTAAATGATTGTACACAATTATTGTTGTTTAGCGATGAAGTTAACCAGAGATTGCAATAGTGAGTTATATTTTTTTATGTGTAGCAGATTACTTATAAACAAAGTGAAGCAATCTTAATATGGTTCAACATTTTAGTGCAAGATTTTAGCAATGCTTAATGTCAATGATAGGTAAGTAGTCAAATAGATTTAACACTGTATCTCTTTTCAAATAAATGGTTGTACTTTTGTTTATGATTTAACATTTAGTACAAGGTAATTGTAGCATGAAGCTTTTACTGAATGACAAAGCACCTTTTCATGTACTTTTCTTCTTTTAACAATAATACGAGATATTCATATAATAATAAAGATACATAAAAAAAGTAAAAAATATCATTAGAAATTGTAGCATTGATTTTAAAAAACCGTGTCGTATTAACATTAATACTAATTTCTAGTGTGTATAAATGAAAATTGTGAAGTAATATCGTAATGGACAACTTGCTATAGAGATCTCATTATCGACCAATAACAATATGGCATTTTTAGGTTAAGCTATGAATTATGTTGTAGTATTTTTTCGCGAGAATATCCAATATGAGTTAACATTTGTACATTTTCTTGTAACACTCGTAACAATAACACTTCGCCAAATTGTGATCATTGAATATGATTTCTCTTAAAAATACATATTGTTTAATTAATGCTTTACTGAAATAAGAATAAAGACTGTTGTACTATAAAATTATTTTGTTTTGTTTCAATAAATAATTATTTTAACATCTGAATTTTCGCATATTATTTATTATACTTACTAAGGAAAGGAAAAAAACACCATATATATTGACCAAAATTTATTCTCTAAAGAAGTCTTCTGGCGAAATTTATTAGAACTGTACAAACACACCAGTTCCTTGTTTTAGATATTTGTAAGGCTTAATACGATTGCGTCCACGCACTGGCTGGAATATCACTTTGTCTGCAGGGAACTCTGATGATCCGGATGTCTCTAATAAGATATCTAAACAAGTCAACAATTTCGTTATTTGTGTTGACAGCGTCATACTTTCTGTATCATCCGAATTCCAATTAGTATTGATCACTCTTTCTATATCTCTCAAATCATCATTACTGCTAGCATCGTGAGTTCCATTCCAATGTAGGGTCAAAGAAAATAATGGTGACTTTTTTGGATAGTCACTACTCAGTGCTACCATAGCTACCAATTTTGCAGACTGTCTCGTTATTATTGCTCTATACAGCATGTTATCGGCGTTAACTAGACCTTCTGAGATCAAATAGGCTGTTGATGATGCTTGGCAGTATTCAGGCCAGCTCACAGACTGCCACTGCGTCAATGAGCCTGACAAACGAATTGGATTTTGTGCAGGTAATATTTTTCCACTCTCAAGATCTTGCAGTTCTACCATTAACTCTACTCTGGCCTTTAATCGTTTTTGTAGAGTGAAAATGAAATTTTCTACTGTTGCTACACTCAAGCTTTGACAGGGCTCTAAATACTTGTGGAGCTTTTTATCATCAATAGACATCACCATAAAATCCAGGCCACACATTCTTTGCGCCCATATGTAAGGTTTTCCAACTTCAGAAACAAAATGGGAAAAGTCTTCGGACACCCCAGCGTTATTTAAAAGGTACCTCGTCGCTGGATGTGGAGAATCACTGCCTGTGTCTCCGGGATACAATTCATTTAATATACAATCTCCACTTAAAACATCTGCAGCCGAGACACCTATTACAGGTTTCGGTAGAGACATTGTCAATTTAACCACAACTACTTTAAGATGCAATAAATAAGAAACAACTAAATTTATTGCAGTACCATCTTGTAATTTTACTGACAACTGTACATTTAGAGGATGTTTCCTAAGAACTTCCTTTTTCTTGGCTTCAGCCTTTTCTTCTTTTGAAACCTTAGCGGTTCTGTGATGCCGCTTTTTCTTTTCCCTTTGTTCATCATCATTATTATCTTGATCTGAATCAGAATCATTCGACACAACCAATTCACTGTCTATATTTTTTAATTGGTCCAATCTTCTGGCTTCATCTTCATCACCAGCAATACCTGTTATTCAGTTTCATTAACAATACATATTAAAAATAAAAGGAACAATGTATATTGTACCAAAAAGTGCAGTAGGGTGTTGATACAAATTTTTATTTTATTAATCACCAATTGAACTGAAATTGTTTACAACTCTTATAGTATCTTTTTTCTCCACAAGTACAATATTTTAACTACAAGTTTTTGTTGTAAAATATTTACTTTGAACATATTTATACGTTTATTAACTTTAATCATTCAAACTGTAAAATGAATGTTAAAACAATCTAAATAATTAATAATTTTTAAAATACCGAATAGATTTGTTGTAAAATTTGGATTCACACACTGCAAGGACAAATGTTAAAATAGGCCTTGTATATTGGGACAACTATAAGTAGTAAAAATAAGATAATAGGAAATTTACAGTAAGTACAAATATAACAGTAATCAACAGAATTCAACATACCCACAGTGACAACCTGGGAACCAAGGACATCAGAATAAGCATATGCATTGGTGTAGAGTAGGAATAATGGTGGTGGAAGCAGTGCTGCAGCTCTAGCTTCATCTCTCTTTTCATCAAGTCTAAGAGCTAGACATTCCTGTAGTGGCTTGGTGGCTTTCAGAACTTCTCGAAGATGTGGTGCAAGAGCATCTAATCTAGAGCGAGCAGCGGCAATTGCTGCGGCAACACGTTCCTTAGACGCCACCAACTCATTGCACACCCCTGCTAGCTCGCGACGTTGCCGCAACTCCCACTCTAATCTTGCTAATTGTAATTGATGTTCATCAGTCTTCGTGATTTCCTAAAAATTGATACATCATATAGATTTGTTTTCTATAAATATGTTCATATTACCAGTTTTAAACAACAATTTATGACTTACAGGACGTGAAACATCCACTGGTGCATCTTTGTAAAAGTCCTCTACAGGAATCAATTCTATTTCCTCATCCTTAGATTTAAATTGCAAACACTTTGTAACCTCCTTGTTGAGGTGATCTGCTTCATACAACAGGTTTTGCAAAAGGAGATGTGTGGAATCCACCCTCTGTTTTTCCTTGTGCAAGGCATCTCGGCCCGACCTTGTTCGAACTTTCTCCAGGCGATTGAGTTTTTTTAAAGCAACTAGATGTAACGAGGCCTCTACTCTTTTTGTATTAATTTTTTCTTTTGCCTATAAAGTTCACAATAGTTAATTCATAGTATGATTATCAAAATGTACACTGAGAAACAAAAGAAACATGACAAGTCTGTAAGGACAGTTTGATGGTATGACGTTGAAAAGAAATACCTCTTCAGTGCCTTTAGTTTTTAATTCCGCTATATCCGCGAACAGAAGACGTACATCTTGACAAATTTTCTTAAATAAGACTGCATCTTTATCGGCGGGGCGTGATTGAGCCTCCAGTTCCTCAAACTCTACGACACGCTAAAAATTATACCATTACTGTTATTGTTAATAAAAATAACATGTAGGAATGACATTAAAACCATGAAAGCCATGTAAATAGACGAATTTTCAAACATTTTTAAAAGCTTAAATCTGTTCTGTCAAAACTTGAAATTCTAACCTTATAAACATCAACAGGGGCTTGCTTAGAATTGTCACTAGATACGCTTGTATTTAATTTCCGTCGTTTCTTAGTTGATACATCTTCCTTGCCCATGTTTTTTGACAACGGTTATTAAACGGTTGAGAGTAATCGGAATTACCTTAGTATCTAGAATATCAAAATACAAATCAAACAACACAGTGCCTATTTGAATTAGAATGAAATGACACATTGACATTTATCTTTCACTATTACATAGATTGTTTATACCGGTTACCTACCATAGACTCATTGTTATACTTTGTTACGTTGAAGACTTACTTTCAATCGAACAACTAATATTTGCGAATGTTGAGTGGACCTCGGATTTTTGTGCACTGGTGTTTTACAAGTTTTATGAATTTATTTTTACATAATCGGAACCACTTCCTAAGCCGAAGTTTCCTGTCACTGTCACTTGACGTTTTCCGCACGAAATTTAATTTTTCATCCGGATTTTTCTTTGTACAATTATTATACAATTATTAACCATTTTGAATGAAATGAAATTTTAAGGGGTTTAATTTTAATATATGTACGACGTACAAAGTACTTCAACAGAACATACTTCACGACAGCACACTATTGCAGTGCGTATTGGCGGATATACCTTTTTTTTTGTTACGGGGGGAAACCTTCAAAAGGTACCGCGATGTCTTGGGAGAGACACCCGGTAATGTGGGATTCTTAAAGCACTAAACCCCCTCGGTGGCCTTCCTCGACGCTGTTGGAGGACTCCGTGATCTCCTACGGAACGCACCGGTGTCCCCCTGCGCTGGCGGATATACCTACGGGTTAGGGGACAATCAGTCTAATTATATGTTTGCCACTAGCCGTCACCCCGTCACGCAACTACTTGCTGACCGCACCTATTGCAGCTTATCTGCAACCGCTTCGCGGTTTCGAGCACTTTATAATCTCCACCAACTCGCATTGGAGCAGTGTGATGAAGTATGTTCCAGACTTCCCGCAATAGCAGGAAAGAACCGTGACCAGCAGGAGACAAAAGTACTGCAGGTCTATTTCCTATCAATCCCTTAGTTACCTACTCTTACTATATCATTAGCAATGAAGAATTGTATATGTTAGATATTATAAATTGTCAACAATACTTAATTTTTATACGATGTACACCCGTTTTATAGATATCCTTTAGTAGTCATTTGTATGAATGAGGACGTGGAAACATCCTCGTTAGTAGTACCCAAAAGCCAAATAAGGGTTCCTTATTATATTTGCAAAATAGTAGGTGCAGTGTAATTTATAATGATCATTGTCCATACAAAATAGGCCAACGTACCTGTTTGCGAGGCAGTTTTGTTACCCAATTAACCAAATTACCAACTACGCAAGTAGTGAATCCATATAGGACTATCACAACTGCACCTAACAGCACGAATCGATCACGTGCACCGCTAAGTGACGTCACGGTCTAGAGACGGTCACTGTAACTGTACAGTTCGTGGACAGAACGTGCAATGTATATCGTAATTGTGTTGATATGAAGAAAAAACAACAACTTTTAATGTCCGATCAATAACAAACAATCGTTCTCTTTTCACTTGATCTGACCCGAGAATCAGAACGTCTCGTCTAGCTCCTATTATAAATAACACAATAATAGTTTAAATAATGTCTGAAGAAAAATCAGAAATTCGCATTATAACTTACATGTGCCCCACACACCCCGTTGAATTATACGAATTATTATTGCAGCTGCTTGAAGAATCATTGGATTGCTATGCAACATTGCAATACGAAAGCCGATCGCCAGGGCCAATCCTGGGACGTCCGGATCCTTTTGGTGAAAATAAAGCCGATTTATGTGAGTACCATAATTTGAAATAGTTTGAAGTTAAAAATAAATTGCTTCGAATGAATTTCAATCGAATTTCAGTTGGTAAGTTGGTTGGATTTTAAAATATATGTAGGTATATATTTTTTAAGACACCCTCCACTTCTTAGCAAAATAACACTTGTACCTAAATAATTGCAATAAAAAAAATTCTAAATTGTAGAATGTAAAAAAGAAAAAATGTGTATCTACATGTTTACATTTACATTCAACCGCTTTTAACTAATAAATAATAATATTGTCTTTCATAGCTTTTATGACTGCGGCCGCATACATGAAGCTTCGGGAACAGAATAATGAATACGCTGAATTATTACCAGTTACCCCCGTATTTGCTCACCAAATGAACGTCGAAAATAAACCCGGATACTTTTCGGATATCATCATACATAAGGACAAAAAGTGAGAATCTATTTTCATAATGAGCAAACGAATCTTTTCGCAAAAACCTGTAGATACATTTCATTAGTGGGTCAAAGTACGAACCATTTACTTTATACTTACACACTGTTAGTACAGCGCATAAAATAATGACAATGAGTAATTCTACCAGACTGCTACATGTATTCACTGTAACATGAGAGATCTAAGTCGCCACACAGAGTTAGGAATACTAGTACTCTCTCGATGTTAAGAATTGGCTGAAATACGCAACTGAACCGCCTATAAATAAACCGTATTAAGCGGTCAAATTATATTACTTTTTCCGTATCATGATTGCAATAAAATTGTTTTATGAATTTACGGTACTTATATAGAAAAGTAATTTTCCAAATCCGGCGCCTATCGGCCAGATACTAAATTCTTACTAAATAATGCGTCGGTAAATGACTTTATACGTGTAAACAACACTAAGGAGTCGTTGTCGTATCACTGTACATTAACGCACACATGATTCCAGTTACATAAATACAATCGAACACATAGCTATGTTAAATATTATTGTAGACCACTAGCCAATGCAGTACATTTTATAGATAAATTAATTGTTATCGCTGTTACTTCCAGATAAGAGAGCGTGTCTTTCATTTAGTGTACAATATGTTACAATGTACTTATATAGATTTTTCTTCAACAATCATTTATAATATTGCTTTATTTCCAGAGCTCATAACGTTAATACTTTATTAGATCTTCGCGGTAGCACTTTTGCATACAGTGATGAAGAATCCCTTAGTGGAAGTAAAATTGTGCTTAAAATGCTAAAAGAAAAAGGCGAAAATGCTTCCTTTTTTGGATCTCTGCTAAGTATTAATTTTGTGATATAATACTATCTGCGTTACAGAACAATTTATACGAATTCAATGTAATTTAATAGCAATGATCGTTTTCAGGATCTGGTTCACATTTAGCTTCAGCTCAAATGGTATTGACTAAACAAGCCGAATGGGCAGCTGTGGATTCCACAACACTCCTGTACTCTAAAAAATACATGCAAGATGGAGGGAAAGATATTATAACACTAGAGACGTTAGGACGTCTCCCGCCTTATCCAGTAGTAGTAAATTCCAGACTCTCAGGTCAGATAATTACAGTCCAACTGTCATTCACCTTCAGTAACTGCAATATTACCAATTGATATATACTCACATTAACATGAATTTTTGCATTATTACAGTTGAAATCAAGAAAGGAATAACTCAAGCATTGCTTAGTATAACAAGTTCTGCAGTCTGGAAAAATAAATTTGCTAAATTTGGGATAATCAAATTTGAAAAAAATAGTGATGGTGCTTACAACGGGCCGGCTGCACAGATGTGGTCCATCCAAAAGGAGAAACTCAATGTTAGATATTATTAGAATTGTATTGGTCTTAAGTCTACTGTATGTTCTGTATATACTGTATATGGATTATAAGCCTAAATAGTAAATGTCTATTAATATACTATAAGCATAAAAAATATATATATATATTGTGCATTATTGCTTTATATCCACAATAAACATTTCAATCAATTGGATGGCTCTATTTTATGTAATGAAATTCGAAAAGATACAGGTTGGGTCTTCTGTTTTCCATATTGTATCACAAATCTGTTGGGTATTTTAACAACGGAAGGTTGATGTGGAGGAGCCGGTCTGGGGCTCTGGGAATGTCTCTGAAATGGTTAAACATCAAATTTGAATGATAACTTAATACTTTATAAAAAAATCTGGATATAATTATTATAACATAAAGATAATAAATAACAAACTGAACATTAAAGAGGAATAAAATTAATTAATGACACTAGGTACATAAATAATAATCAACTACTACAGTTTATGTACTAATTAGTATACAGCTACATTATTGTCAATCTGAGACACTAAACAACTCCACCGCCGTTGATGTGATCGATTTCTTCCTGTGAAAGAGGTTGTCTCCGGTATCGTGCTGGGAGGTCAATGTCAGAAATGGCTGCACTGCTCATAGGGGCAGCTGGTTGTGCTTGAATTTGCTGAAAATGACAAATGAAAATTATGCAGTTAAAAATGGTATTCATAGTAAACCAACAAATGTTTCCATTATTGTAAATGGTTCTACTTTTACTTATGCATCTTGGCTAAGTGCTGACTAAGACTTTAAAAACTACTGAGAACGTTATACAGAATATTCAGGTGTCCAAGTTCCTCCACGATGGTTTCTTTCAGTCATAAAATTTAATATTATAAACGCACTATGTTATAGAACTTGTGTGCCAAGGATTCAAACGGAAGTCTCCCCATTTAGAAGCGGAATTCCAAGACACTAGTCTCACTGCTCGTTTAGTTACATATACTAGGTTCTCTACAAATCATCAATCTGTTCATCGGTCTCAACAAAAAAATGTTTTTGTATGCAATATTTCTTTTTGGCTGTATATTTACATGGCTACAATATGGCACCATTGTAAAGCTTTTCACTCATCCATTGGTTATCAGTAGCAAATAATCATCTGCTAACTTATTTTTCAGTTGACACCAGTGAAAGAAACGTAATCAAAATTGTAGGGTATTTAAAAACCAAGTGTGCATTTTGAACATGCTGAAATATGCCATATCATATCTCCCACAATATATGACAAAAACATTCATAAATATGGAATTATGTACTGGTTGAGCTGGCGCAGGCCTCGCGGCCGCTGCGGGCGCCCCAACCGATCCCGCCGACCCTCCACCGCCCTTACGGAATTTTATTACTGGGACTCGGGATAGAACCAAAGTAACTCGAACCATAATTACGTTACTTGAAATTTCTGTTAGTTTTTTTTTTATATCAAAAACACTTTCGAATGTTATATCATGCAATTTGACTGATAATGTCATCCACAGACCAATATTACTGCTCTTCAAGTCATGTGATCGAAAATCGAAATCTGAATTGACGTTTGTAACACAGTGTTGCTATATTTATACGTAAAAATATATTGTTGAGGATATCAGAGTTCTTTTCTCATGTCGTTAACTTAAATTGAAAGTTACAAAAAATATACTTTGCAGTGCTATTTATATATTGTGCTAGCATGCCTTAAATATTAATGTTAAGATCCAGATGATCTAGATATGATGATATCCTTTAAATCCTCATCAGGGACATAGGGTATTCTTTTTCTCTTTGGTATGATCTTGTGCTGCATGCTTTATACAGAATATAGTCCCGACTTGAAGGCGCAGGAAATTAAGTTGAAAAGTTCTGTGAATCCGCACGACGTTTGGAGTCTCATCTGTATTGTAGGGATTGATAGTTGGTGGAAGTATCATTCGGTAACATATTATATATCGTTGGCACATCTGTTAGAAGCGAAGACTGTATTTCAAATAATTTAATTACTTGGCTAGAATGATACAAAAAGTTTGTAATGGAGAATTATTGGGAGATGGGATAGTGGGATAGAATAATTCTGAAAAGTTGTTTCGATTATAATTTATTGTTACAGAACGAACATCTGAACAAAGCCATATATAACTTATCCTTAAATATAAATAATTTCACACATACAACACATATTTTCTCCATTACAAGTATTTGGAGAAACATTTCAATCTCTTCTACATCACTACATCAACCACATTTTGCAACAAGATCCACATTCTGCCTTTTACTTTTGGCAATGTTTTTTAAGAAGCTAATTTATAAATAATAAGAGCATATTTAGTAGTAAAACAACAATGTTGCTAAAAGCAATTTGACTTTCCGTCACTAGTGTGGATTATATTGTTTGTGTCTTTTCAACACTTTAGACCGGACTGCGGAAGTTCTTCCCGGCGTACTTGGCAGCAGCGCCAAGTTCTTCCTCAATACGGAGTATCTGATTGTACTTGGCGAGACGTTCGGAACGGCAAGGCGCGCCAGTTTTGATTTGTCCAGTGGACAAACCAACGACTAAGTCAGCAATAAATGTGTCTTCAGTTTCACCAGACCTACAACGTAATCAATAAGTTTTCACCAAGATAAAACAGTGAATTTAAAATAATATTATTAATACAACAATAGGCTAGCATTCACAATGTTTGGCGTATTTTGGAACGAAGTTCCTTATCGCGCGGTACGCTGGCTAAGGGGGCTAGGCGAGCGTCACGAAAAATTCTCACGACACTTTTGCTATAGTGCTTAGCGCTCGAAGAGGGGGCAGGCCGAGTATAGGATTCGACTTATTTGTTCTCTCTCTCTCTCTCGACAGTGACAAGCCACGCGACGCGCGCGTCTGCTGTATATGCGTACATTGTTTCTATTACTAAAATTGAGCCTACTGATTAAGTTTATATTAATAAAAAAAATATTATAACTTAAAAGAAATAAAATTTTATTACAATTCCTTCACTAATTGATCGAAAGGAACTTTGGTCCATCCGGGTGTCCCTTGACACTTCTCTTGTGTTTTTTGTTTCAATTGTGAGTGATTAAAATTGAAGGCAATTTAGCTTTAAAATATCAATATTTGTCAGAATAAAAAGGGTACTAATATTTTTTATAACTACACAATAATTACCTGTGGGAAACCATGGTACCCCATCCATTCTTCTTGGCCAGCAGATGAGCATTGATGGACTCGGTCACACTACCAATCTGATTCACCTTCAATAGTAAACAGTTGCAGGCCTTCTTCTCCACAGCAGTTGCAATACGCTTAGGGTTTGTTACCTGCATTACAATAAGAAAGATGTACAAATGTACAGATGATACATTTATGATTATTTACATAAATGAACTTAAAAGTTACTAACTGTAAGATCATCTCCGACAATCTGAATGGGTGTTTTGGCAGTAATGTTTGTCCAAGCTGCCCAATCATCTTGATCAAAGGGATCTTCAATTGATACCATCGGGAAGTCCTTAATAAACTCAAGGTAAAGCTCGCAAAGTTTGTCCGATGGCAAATAGTCGGCAGGATTTGAGTTGGGATTCTTAAAGTCCAAATCATAGCTGCCATTTTTAAAGAATTCAGAAGCTGCCACATCCATACCGATTTCAATCTGTAAGGAATTATTAAGGATTTGAAATATTATTTTGATTGTACAATGATTTCATAATCTCATTTGGTAAATGAAGATCTACCTTGCCAGTGTATCCAGCCTGCTGGATAGCATCCTGGATGAGATACAGAGCATCCTTGTTGTTGAGAATGTTAGGAGCAAAGCCACCCTCATCACCAACAGCGGTGGAATCGAGACCAAACTTCTCCTTAATAATCTTTTTAAGGTGATGGTAAACTTCAGAGCCCATACGCATTGCTTCGTTAAATGATGAGGCACCTAGAAAAATGTATTATAGTATAGAACCCACAAGTAATTATAATACAATTGTAAGTGAAAGTGTTGAATATAATATGTGTGACAAATTTAATTAGTGATACAATAAGATTACCTGTAGGCAAGATCATAAACTCTTGCATTGCCAGTTTATTGCCAGCGTGTGAACCTCCATTGATGACATTAAATGCAGGGACAGGCAGAACAATGTTGCTGTTACCAGCCAAATCAGCCAAGTGCTTGTAAAGAGGCACTCCCTTCTTGGCTGCACCAGCTTTAGCTACGGCCAGAGACACACCCAGGATAGCATTTGCACCGAGCTTAGATTTATTTTCTGTGCCGTCCAACCCAATCATGAATTCATCAATCTGTATAAAAAAAGGACAGTGTTATAGCATTTTTCATATCTTTGAAAAGGTCATAGCTGTGATCAGGAAATAGGTGACAATTGAGAGCTGTAGGATTGCTTCACTTTTCAAGAGAAAAAACATATGCAGGAAACACTGCATGTATTAATTGGAATGGATATAAGATTTATAAATACTGATACCTTTAGACCAATAAAAAAGTAAAAAAAACTAATTACTGCTAGCATGAATTGCAGAGACACCTTAAATATAATTTAATACTAAATTCTTACTTTCTAAATGTTGTGAAAAACACAAAATGTAATAGTAATATGGTTATTATAAGAGATCTGTTATAATAGATTGGTCAATTATCTTGATTGCTATTGATTTAAGTTCATTACAAGGATAAGAGAAGAATGATTAAGGGTAGATCAATCACCTCTTTCTGCTGAGTGACTTCAATGTTCTGTTTGAGGAGTTCAGGAGCAATGATGGTGTTGATGTTCTTGATGGCAGTGAGCACACCCTTTCCATGATACTCTCCCTTGACATTGTCCCTCAACTCCAATGCCTCGTGAACACCAGTAGACGCACCAGACGGTACAGCCGCACGAAATAGGCCTAACTCTGTCACCTATACAAACGATAAGATAAGTACACACTTCGTTCACTTGTGACTTTAAAATATTTGAATAACAATTCACTTATCAATATTACCGTAAACTTACCAGGTCAACCTCCACTGTGGGGTTACCACGAGAGTCGAAAATCTGACGAGCTTTGATTGACTTGATAGGCATTTTCGATACGAACTTTCTTATGTACCTATAAAAAACATAATGGTAAATAATTGGCACAGTATTTAGAACTATTTTAATTTCAATTTACCAAAAACGAATGATTGACAATGTTACTGCTAAATAATTTTGCGGTTAAAATTGAATTTTCTAATTACGGTTTAAATTCTTATTCGTCTAACAAGGTCAAGTGGAGGTTGTAGGTGTTATATATTCTATTAAAGGCATTTAATGATTTAAAAATGGCATTAGATTCATAGGAAACCTTAAGAATGGTTCTAATCGACAGTTATTTAATAATAGTAAATGAAATTTAACGCCTAATTACATTAATTAACTTTTCTACATTTTAAAGCATATCTTCAACGTTAACAAAACATAGCACAGAAATACAAGTATTGTACATCTTACCTGAAAATAGCCTGAATTATCTAAACTCCTCTTCCTTTACTTAGTATCGCTCGATGCTCAGGAACAATTCGCCGGCGACGATAGAGGTGGCCAAAGCGTAACATTTGACCTTCACAAGGTGATATTAGGGCGTGCAATAACCGGTAAATAACATAAAAGTAAGAAATAGTAAATCTTAATTTTGTACTAAACATTAATAAAGATAAAGTATATTATCATCGTAAGAAATTTAACATAACAAGATTGTAACATATTCTATTAACATTATTTCCTTATAAAAGTGCTGCAGACCGGTAAATTTTATTCAGTGATAGCTAAAGCAAAACTAGCGGAATCTGTGGATTCCTGAAGTATAGAGAAGACAAGCCTATAATAAAATACAATTAAAAAGTATTCCTAAAGTAGTTCTTGAAAACTGAAATTTATTATTTAGTTTCCATATTCCATATTCGAAATGAATGAATCGAAGGAATCGACATTAGAAGAGAAGAAAGTGGTAGTAGTAAAAAATGCTACTGACTTACAAAGACTGAAGTTGGAAAAGTTAATGAAAAATCCGGTAAGTTCAGTAATTATTTTCGAAATAATTAAATTTCGTACATAGAAAAGATCTGTTTATAATTCAAGAATTATTTAATCCAAGGAGAGACCAGTATTAATTCCAGAACCAGCAAAGCAAAAGAGTTTGCCTTCAGCACCTGACTTCGTTCGTAATGTCATGGGATCTAGCGCGGGGGCAGGTTCGGGAGAATTTCATGTATATCGTCACTTGAGAAGAAAAGAATATGCGCGCCAAAAATTTATACAAGAAAAAAGTGAAAAGGTAAGTAACAATTTTTAGAACTAACAAACTCAATCAAATTTCTTCAGTATCCTTATTGGAATGTTTCGGAATGCTGTAATACATTGAAACTAGTTACTTATAACATGAATCCTCTTTATTAGTGGTAACTAGCATTTACATATTTTGTTAACAGGAAAAACTTGATGATCAGTACCATGAGAAAATAGAGGAGAATAGAAGAATTGCTGAAGAAAGAACTGCTAAAAAAAGAGCAAAGAGGTTAAAAAAGAAACAGAAAACTAAACTGAAATCAAAGAAGCCAAAAACAGATGATGTTCAAAAAGACCCATCATCCTCAGAGTCCGATAGTGAAGATGATGACAAAACACAAGAAGAGATAAAAAAAACATCTGATGATGTAAAAGCGAGCTGATAAATTCATTTCATAAAACCTAGTATATAATTAAACGATATTTTTAAGCATTTGGTCATAATTTGTGTATCCACACATAAACATATTTACCTAAAAGTAAATGATGCTTACTTTATTGAGCTTGTTGCACTAAAACTAACTCGCTTGTTTGTGACATTGTCTTAGGATAGGAAATTAAAACGGTAATATCCATAGATAACCAAATCAAGAACTATCAATGAATGTTTGAAAGACTATAATATATTTGAT
>DWUN01001228.1:0-17453 GCA_018249975.1 Passova gellias
GAAAGTTTTCTTATCAAGAGAATAAGTTTAAAACTTTATGTATCCGATCCCAACAACCGTTATCAATCGGCCAGAAATCACATCGCGTAAAACTTATCACAGCTAAGTAAACCATCCCTTATCAATTGGTGACTTATCACAATGTTACGATAATACGTGACTGTAAATTTAATGTTAAGCATAAATCACGAATAACTAAAACCGTCTAAGGTCTGCTGCTAGGGAGGAGTGTAAAAAGATAAGGAAATATTTAACAGCGGGAAAAATTCAAGTACTACATACCTAGTAAATATTTACCGTCCCTTAGTTGCGGGTAGAATTGCCAAGGGTGAGATGTATATGAAATAAGTTTTCTTTTTTTTTTAGTTTTCTTGCGTAATATTGAGACATGACAAATCAGATTTCTTTATTAAAACTAAATGCTTTGACATGAGGGAAGCCATATGAAGCCTGATGGCACTCTGTCACCTCGCCGCTCCTGTCGGATCGGAGTATGGAAAACGAGCATGATGAAATATTAGGACGTACCGAATTTTTTATGAAGTCGCTTTTGAAAATTAAACGCAGCCATTAAATACACTATTTTGTTTTTTAAATCTGTTATGGATGACGATAAAAATATAAAATAACATGTGCATTTAGTATAAACTTGTATTTATTAATATGCTAATCCCTATTATTCTAATTTATAATACTTTATGGTTTACACTATATACCAGAAATTCTCGGAATACATTTTAAGAATGTAAAAGCACAATATCTCTAAAAGTCTGAAAATTCTATTTACATGCAATATTGTTTTAATATAACGGTGAAAGCAGTTACCTTCTTTGACCATTAGGTAGTTGTGGTGATTTGTACACGGTTTGGAGTATTTAGAGTCGCATGGGGTATCAAGATAAAATAATGCATCTCTAGACGTGATGACAATATATATACATGATATTGATCAGGGATCTAGAGGCAGGCAAGTAGGTATACAAGCGCTTAATCTAACCATGTGCACGATGTTTAAAATAATTAAATTAGCGAGAGTAAGAACGACTGAAATGTTCCTACAAGACGAAATCTTGAATATCCTTAACCAAACACAGTGAATACTTTACCAGAATGCGCTGAAAGAATAATCGTGATAGGTAAATATAACCCGATATGGGTTATCATCCAAATTGCCGTATTAGAGCGTTAACATTATCACTCCTATAAATAATTTGAAGGGTAAAAGCAAGCAGATTATGCTTTAGTATCAAGTTCAGCATTTATTTTTTCTCTAAGTATTTAATTATTTATAGTATTATTTTGAAAGTTCCATTACATATTAGAACATTTACAGCAAAATTATATATTTTTTAAAACAAACTATTTACTTATAGTTTCTTTCAATTCAGCGAAGATTCCACTGGAAAAATATGAAAAGATGCAGTACTAAAATTGATTCAATGACAGTTAAAATGCAAATGAAGATATAATTTTGCATATATGTTTGGTTATTAAAATAAATTATAATATATTAAATAAATATAAATTTTCGTTTCGCCGGCAATAATTAGTAACTGGTTGAGTTGTTTGATAACAAAAGAAACGCGAACCACTTAATTACACGATGGTCGGTGTCAAAGACCGACCACTTTTGCACAAACGACACTGTATTGTTATCTTTCCTTTAAAATAAATTAAAAAAAAATAAATTGTTATCTAACGACAAGCCAACGAAAAAATATCAATTGTTCTTATAGTCTGTCTCCCGTAGGGACCGATCACTATCGTGACATGTAGCGCCGTCCGCTAATCAATTAAAAACATACCAAGTACCGATTGTCTCGCTGGTGTCGCTCACAGCAATACGAGAGGCATTGCTCTTTCTTAGTTTGCTGCGCGGATTCAATTTTATTTTCACGTATTAAGCTGCGTTGCAATACTCTGGCAGGTTATGTTTGTTGTTTAAACGATTCTAAATTTAAATACATCTACATCCCAACCAACAGCCAACGTTATAACATCGGATTAGGAAACTCGAAATATTCACATACAATATTACAGATTCAACTAGTGATCGCACTAATGTGGGATTAGGTTATCGTTCGGAATTGCAATAATTACCATGAAATATTTCGGTTAGGTGTGATAATTTCTTTTAATTGCTTTCCGTTCAGTCTTTTCAGATCTACTTCGTTTATCTTTCAACAAAGAACTTCTCGATTCTATCACTCCTTATATCGACATTGAGGTACACGTAACCGATAAAAGCCTCAATAACGCTTACAACATTCTGGTATTGCGAACCGACGAAATAAAAAAGCATTTGACCCCTTACGAGCACATACTCGACACACGTGTATCATATACCGCCCCCTGTCATTTATTGTGATTGATGCTCTAGTGGAGGTCTACCTTGTCACTCGTATCTTAAATTCATTTTGGTTATTTAATTTTCACATACATGACTATATCATTTGGGACAAATCCCTAAAATGTGAATCACATACAGATTAACAATTCATTAAAAACATTAAACTATTGTCCATCATACAACAGTGAAATTACAATCCTGTTCTATGACAAAAGTAGATAAATAATTCTATCAAACGTAAAAAAAACTATCTTGATATTGAGCGACAGAAAAAGACTAACGAGATAATAGCGGTTAGGAGCTGGAAAAGCGCCACTTGTAGCTAGATTTCGCTACAGTTTTTAATGACTTAGGTAATTTTTTACATTATAAAAATATATGTACGAGGCTTAAAATATTAAGTCGAAAAACTATATTGAGTTAAGACAATTGTCACTTTTATAATTCAAAAGATTATACAACTGTTTCACTAAATACTGGTCTCTTTATTGCCTATGAAATTATTCTGAAAAATCTGTAATATAACTAGTATTATTCTTAAAGGGATAAAATTATAAACGCAATATCTGCGTTAGTAATTTATAGCTAATATTACATGATAATAAAAATAGGAACCTTCAAAAACCAACAGCCAAAAATGACTCTATTTTTAATTTATGTGAATATCTGTAAGAACAAATTTATATTCAAGTGTATTAAAACTATTGGCAGGAGTTGTTCACTCATTATAAAGTAATCCCTGTTAATCTATGAGTTATAATGTTTTTTCTTTCTAAAATAGGAACCCTAGAGTGGATACTCGGAAACAGAGTATCCACTCTATAAGGGGCAACAATTGGATTTCAGTTTTTATAGATGAGACATGTTTCATGGGGTGGCTATTTTAGGGTGGATAAATTGAATAACCCCAACCTACCTGTGTATTTTATTTTCTTATATATTCTCGTCTGTGTAATATGTTTTAAAATAGGAACACAAACTTTTAAATCCTAGTCAAAGAACTATGTCCATTAGTAATATGTTATAATTACATTTTATATAATCAGAAAGTAATAGGCTTATGTCCATTTGCAGCAGCTTGTATTCATTGCAATATATGAAATAAAAATTAGCTTCGTAATACAATTTTCATTGTATGCTAGACAAAATTAGAATAATGAGTCTGTTTTGGCACCATTTTTTTTTAGTGATGTAGAAAGATTATAGGATTTAAAATAAAAAATTAATAAAGTATTTAATATGCTTTATTAATTTTACAAACAATATTCATCACTACTTTCTGATAAGTTTACAGTTGCCCTAAATATTCATGTTATGAGATAACCCAGTGTCATTAATGAATAAGATCTGGTCAGTATCTAGAGCTGTTCTTAGATATACATCTATAGTGAGCAAACAAATACTATCATTATAAATTAACTTCTGCTTATACAATGCTGTATGGCTAAGTCCAAATATTTACCATTATGCATTACTTATTTATTACAGTGTATATATCTATAGCTCACACGCCAGTCCTCGAAAATAAATAAGCATTTTACTGATGATAACAACAATAATGCATGTCCATTTCCACTTTAAATTATTTTAAGTGATTCAAGAAAGTCTTGAACAATGGATACTGACCATTATTAAACAACCTTGGTGTATCAATGCAATTAAAATGCAGTTTAAAAATATTAAGGCATGCAGGTTTAATTTGAAATAATAAGTCCATTTAACAATGCTGTTATTATATGACTTTTTGCCCAATTTTCACATCCTTTATAATGCAATTATATTTGATGAAGTAATCTTAATTTTTTATACTATTATTGAAGCTTCAAATATCTTAAATATTTACAATGTTTATCATGCTATACCTACTTCTTGATCTACTTCACTAATATTGCCCAACAGTCAATAAACTGTTATATTTATGAGAAATGTTTAAGTTACCAAATAGGACTTTGTAGCTTTTCATAATTGATAGGTTTATTGAAACTTTATTGACCTAACTGATTGCTGAATATGCAAACAATTTTTGAATAATTAAACTTAAATAAAAACGGTTTTTAAACAGTGTGCATCCAAATTCGAATAAGAAAAAATATGAGGTCATTATAGGTCATCAGTCTTCTACTATAACATATTGTGTGCAGGCCTATAACTATAATCTGTCTTTAACTATGTACCGGATGCATCTTATGAAATTGTATTTGAAGCTCTATACTGTTACAACAGCCTTAAAACTAGGTAATAAATCTTTGATATAAATATGTAACACTTAACATAATTGTGCAATGCTACCAAGACCTCTAGAAAGCTAATAAGAATAAGAATTTTTGAATTCTTGACAGTTCCATTTGCTATTTTCTTTAAATAATCTTATCTATTAACATAATAATTCAAACCATGGCAACTACGATCCAAAAAAATTTTTTTACGTCAGTATAAAATTTTAAATTGATCACATGTTTAAACGGGTCACATGACTTTAGTAGAGTTTGTGCACGAAAAATATTTAATAAAAAATATTTTTCATGGTTACCTAGATCTATTACATACAATGTTACATAACTGAGGGCATGACCATTCAAAACCTTACCTTTGTTAAGATAATTGCTGCCACCTTTTTCGTTCACATTACTGTTAGCTGGGCATTTTTTCACTTTTTGAGAAGCATGTTTCGAAGCATTATCATCATTCACTTCACTACCGAGAGCCATAACAACACGAGGAATTAATCCGGCACGAACTGACCGCGACGAGCACGATCCGACACTCAGCTGAAAAAGCACACGCGGTACACATAAGGTTCAATTTTGCATAACAAAAGCAAAAGATGACATTTTATACGACAAAATTTAAAAACGACAAAACACCATTTGGTGTTTTAGTCAAAGCGTTCATTTAAAAACTAGATGGATAATAAAGCAGTACCACAGTATTCTTTTCCAATCAGATATATACCTACTAAAGACTAGTATGCTTACATTGCTTTTATCTTGGTCTGCATGTTAAATAATGGACGTGAAAAAGTTTCAATGTACATCTAAATGTTATAGAATTTCTTTGGGCCTATGTCGCCATCTATTGAAAGATGTCAGTAAAAATTAAATCAATGATGACATTTTAGCACAAAATTGTACGTCCGAAAATTATCGGGGTATTAGAGGCATTAAAAATAGGTAACTATTGTTTATAATTATTGGTATTATTACCTCATTTTGCTGCATATGGAGCTGTTTGTCATGTGAAGCAGCAGAATTGGAATTACTTTTATCGCCTTAAATGAAGATGTTAGCTCAATTCTTTCAAAAGTTGCCTATTTTATAATTTTGTTCTTTTAAATACAAATAAATTTACACATATCTACTTAGCTATTAATATAACTGCAAGAACCTTTACTTTTTTAAAGTGTCACTGGTCACCTAGCACTAGCAGACTAGCAATACTTGACAGAGGTGACACTGTGTGTCATTTTGCTTTATGTTATTTCTTTTATTTTAGAAGAAAAAAATATTTACCTATGTTATAATTTTTCATTATACGTTTTCTTTTTCAGGGCTGTATTAAACTTCAATACTGGCGTCCGAAAATTACACTAAGGTTTCTTTGTTATGTTCGCAACTTTTTTACTATTTTTATTCAGTGATTATTTGTTAGATTTTGTTCGTTTTACAAAATTATCAATATTGTTTTATAGAAGATGCTAGATGGGTGGTACTGTCGCTCAATAGCGAACATGCAGGCCAGCGAGGCGGCAAGCGTTAGCAACGCCTCAAGTGGTGAGCATTCGCGAAATATTGACCAGAGAAAAGACTACTCTAGTGATAGCAGCAGCAGCGAGGCAGAACCTGATCCGAATTACAAGTTGCAGTACCAAGCGCTAAAGAAAAAATTGAAATTCCTTATATATGTAAGCATATAACCTCTTAAACACCAAGAATTGCTTTTACAATTATTCAATGTGGAATGGTGACAAAATGTTTCACACTCAATTTTAAATATTAGACTACTTTCTTTTCATCAATGACTAAAATTACTGCATTCTAACATTAATCACATCACTCCTGGCATCTTATCACATACCAAAAATGGTAGTGGAGCCTTTCAATATTGATATAACGTTCACAATTGTTGCCACAAGTACTATATACTAGGTATTTAACATGACAAAAACAAGGTATTTTTCCTATCTCATGACCGGATTTTAGTATGTTCAATCTCAATATATATTTTGACTAAAGTATTCATGTGAAAGAGTGGTTTAGCAATTATAATAGAATGTATGTTTGCTTACCGCAATATTGATGGCAACTGCGGGAGACCTTGATCACTAATAAATTGCCTTCCAACTTTGAAAAAAGTATTAACAAACCATAAGCAAACAACACATGTGGCTCAACAGCCTATTGCCTGCCTTGGTCTTCGACACAAGAAGAATACTGTCATCTTAGATGACTTCTTGCTAGTCTCTCCTGGTAAGTTATTGCATTCTTTAACGTCATCCGCTCAAGCAGACACGAGTTGCCCTGATCTCCTTTGAGCTTTCAATATTCCTAAGTCCTTTTTTTCTGTAGCAAAAAGATACGTAAACATTGAACAAATGTGATAATGGTATTAGTAATAATACCACTTTCATGTATGCCAGTTATGTTTCCTGTGTCCTGATTATTACGAAAATAAATTGAATAATTTAAATGTATACATTATTATAAGAACCAAATATCTGATGTGCTTTCTGAAGCAAATAGGCAAACATTTTCCATAAGTGTGCACTCGTCGACACAAAAACTAACATTGTTAAATACGTTACTCGCAATCTGTCACTGAATGTGGGTTTATACTGCGGGTAGCCTTAGAGATATTTACTTTTGATAAAAACTCTAAATAAAACAGAGTTTCACACACCAATTTAGCATTTACAATGTTATAATACAGTATTTATTAATTGCATGATCTTGTAAGATTTAAGGCTCACTTCCTCTGTGGTTCATCTCACAATAGCCTCCCAACTATTATAGACTATCTATTCTTGCTTAGCCTTAAAGTATGTTGGAGAGATGAAGCTTCATCACTTGTTTAATTCTATAAACATTATTGTATGGTGTGTTAGAAAGCAGTTGTGTATTTTATAATAATAAATCTACAAAGTATAACCTAGTATTATAAGTATATCTATTTCAATTTGTACTGTTTCAATGATGGTGATCTTTTAGCTAAGATGGTTTGTTCGGCTCCATTATATTGTTCTTACAGCTTACAATGTTCTTTTGTTTACATGATGTTAACATTTTACAATGTTATAATATGAGTGATACAAGTGACTGGTCTGGTGGTCGAGTGGTTAGACACCCCAACTGCGAACCAGAGGTTGTGGGTTCGACTCCCACCCAGGACAAACATTTGTGTGATGAGCGCATTTGTTTGTTTTGTCTGGTCATAATAAAAAATATCTATATAAGTAATATGTCGTATGTATATGTGTATGTTTTTCAGCTGTCTGGTTACCATAACACAGGCATTAAATTGCCTAATTTGGGATCAGATAGCTGTGTGTGGAATTGTCCCGTTATTATTATTATTATTATATTAATGAAGTCTTATCTTACTAAGTTTTATATACAACCATCACCACAGAGTTACACTAATGATCCATCTGATTATGCACTTGTACATAAATGACGATGAACTCGTTTAATTAAGTGACAATGGTTAGCAATGTTTACATTTTAAATAACCTTTTTATTGTCTTGATCTAATTGACATAGTTGTAAAAAGTATTTTCATGCAAATTGTTAAGTGATAATCATAAGTAGTTCCCATACAATATTTTATGCATATTTTATTTTAAATTTCTAGTGTTATAAATAACTATTGTAACTAAAATTCCCTTTCCAAGATTTAAGCTATGTATCTATAGGTATACAATTTTAAATAAAATCGGTTAAATGGGGCCTATCATATCAATAGCTATCAATCTTTAAATATTATCAAAAACTTTAAAAGTGATTTATAAACTTTATATGCATGAGGTGGCTAGTAACTCTTGTCTTCGCCAATACATAGTACAGCCATGGGATGGAAAACTCATGTCCAGTAGTATGACTTAAAAATATTTAAAATTATTTTGGGACGTGTCCATACACTTCGATATTAATTTGTTAAAATGAAAATTGTTTCCGTCTCTGCCATGAAATATATACGATTCGCTTAAAACATAATAGCTCATTTCCAGGAAAATGAATGCTTTCAAGATGCACTCAGATGCAGTCAGAAGAGATTGCTGAAGGTGTCTCGCGATCGAACATTTCTCCTCGACAGACTACTGCAGTACGAAAAACCGGAGAGTACGACATCGGAAAGCGATGATACAGAGTCATCGGACGATGCCAGTTATAATAATTCGGATATGTCGAAAAGGTTTGAACGAAGAGAACAGAATTAAATAAATCGTCAACACTCTTGCCTCAGGCACGGGTCAACCGCTCTTTTCCTTTAGCATTTTAACCTGGTGCTGGTGTTTTGCTTGTGGTTTTAAAAGGGGACTAATTCGGTTTTTAAATTTGTTTTTGAAACCTATGTGGTTTAGGGTACATACTAAACTAATTATAATAGAAACAAAATTCTATTGTTCATTACGAACCGCTAGGATTAAATGGTCATTAGGTCGATAGCCGATCAACGACTTTTTATATCCAAGCGAATTGGTCAATAGTTGGTAAACCGATCACCAAAATTAATAAAATACTTAATATCAGGTGCATTTTTGTTTTCAGGAAAAAGATTGATACCACTGCTGGACATCAAACCATTGCTAATCCAGGTTCAGTCAATAAAAATGTTAATAATGCTATAAAAAGGAAAAGGGCTGTTGTTCCTAAGAAAACATCAAACGCCAATCATCCTGTAAGAGACTGTTTTATTTTTTCAACTAACTCTGTAAGGTAACAGAATCATGTTTCTGCAGTCTTTCTATTAATTAATATTCTAGTGTTGTATTGGCTTTCTGTGCGCCACGAATTGTAGCTAGCACGTCACAATTCTTTATGATTTCACAATCTAATATCATTTCTAAAATGTACAATCGTTTTCGATTCTGCTGTAACTAAACGGTATTTATTTTATTTCATTTCATTACTGAAAACAAAGAAACGCTATTTGAGATATCATTTGTTCCTTAGCTTTTGTTTTAGTTACTCCCACCATTTCAATGCTATTATCGCTATATATATCGCCAGATATGGTAATTTGTATCCACGTATTGTATATTTAAATATTTCCCATAAGGAAATAAAGAAGAAACAATTGAATAATTTAAGGAAACTATAAGTATATTTAAAGCAATAACAAGTCAAACGTATACTGTTTTAGCTCCAAGGAACCGCCGCAATCCTCGCAAAAGCTTCACCAGCCCTCGGATTCGGAGTCTCAGCCAGCGACGGACACATGACGCCCGAAGAAGTGGAACGGCACTTGCAGTCCCGTCAGTCTTATTTGGAATTATTGCCTGAACGAGCCCCACCCACAGTCCCAACGGAAATGTTCAGCAACGACCCATCTCTCGATAGGTATTATGTTTCATAGTTTACATATATTTACATAATAATAATAATGATGATAATATCTGAGAACAATACCACACATGGCTCTATGATTTCAAATTAGGCCACTAAATGCCGGTGTTATGGTAACCGGGCAGCTGATAAACAAACATATACATATGATATAATATATAGCTATTTTTATTACACCCAGACAAAGAACAAAAAATGTGCTCTTCACACAAATGTTTATCGTGGGCGGGAATTGAACCCACGAACTTCGGTTTTGCAGTCAGTGTCTCTAACCACTCTACCACGAGGCCAGTCATCCGTGTATATTTTCTAACCAATAAAGTTTAGTTGTAATTGACCAATCTTTTTTTTTTATTGAGTGAAAGGCTTTCTTATATTTAAAGCTATAATGAAATTAAACGACATTACCTAGTTATACTCTCCTACTTTTGTTTGCTCAATTGTACTCGTATTTATACTGTCACCAGTTTAAAGTATATTAAGTACACATTGTTTATTAATAACATTTTTTTTATATGTAAAAAGGCTGTTCGTGTTGTATTAGAAAAAAACAGCTTATTACACGCCCCCAATCACGAGACAGTACATTATACTTTACTTTTTATATTTTACGAGACATTAAGCCCTTATAAGCTTAGCAATCGAATCGCTTGGCTCAAGGTCTTCTTTCCCTAGATTATATAAACATATAAACTATCTACAATCTTAGAACCGTCGATGTGCAAAACTTGCCTATGTTACACGTTTTAGAACATCATTTGTAAGTTTAAAAAAATATTCAAAGAATTAATTATTATTAGTTAAGTATTTATAATCAGTTTTCCCGGTAAAAAGATCAGCCTTAACTAAAGACATACATTTCTATTGAATTGTCGCTTTTTGTCAATATTAGCTTGTTACCCAGGGCTTCGCTCGCATGGTCAAAACAATTTATTTTGTTCGCACATCATACACTCTTATCTTTTAATAATAAATGAACTCGTTCAGTGGTGTTTTGGAAGTTTAATTCGCGAGCAAAGCCGAGGGCATATGTTAGTATTCATATTAGCAAGGATATAATAATTTACTTAAACTTTATTTTAAACGTTCAAACCTTTTAAAATATGAACAAATAGCCCCACGAAAACCTCATCTTCAGCATCACCATGTTTTAATTTGTCAAGGCCGTCGATGCTGCCGCAGTATTATATTGCGTATGTGGAAGCATGGTGGACTATGATCTCGTACGCGTACCAGGCGGCGCTCTCGCCGGCAGTAATGAGGTTAATACGTGTTTATCAATCGTTGCCTTTAAAGATATTTCAAACGACGCGTTCTTCGGGTGACCTCTGGTGTATAAGTTAATATTTGTAAAATAATTTAATATCAAACTTACATAAAACATGATTATTATATATATATAAAAAAACCCTTAGTTTTTCGCAGTGTCATCCTCATACTTCTTTTCTCTATTTCAGTGAATCAAACGACGTGTTGGAAAATTCGCCAAATGTTGAAGAATGGTTCGACTGAAATTATACTTCCTAAATATTACTCCGGTTATAACCAATTAGGATTTAATAGATGAATAAACTAACGTAAGAATACATAAGATTATTAAAGAATTTTCGTACATTAATTGTTTTATTTAACAAGAAATCGCGAAACGGTGGGATTGTTTCCTATAACTTTATCCAGACTCGGAGGTCGCGGTAAATCTCTAAGTTGGATTATAAGCATAATTTAATGCTTCTCGGAGAGTTCATTACATTTCATTTTGGTTGTTGTCTGTTCGGATGAAATTTTGTAATCCGTTACAAAGTAGGTACCCATCTTCCCGATGAGCTACACTTGAAATTTTAAATCTAGCTATTTCGGATGACGGATAAAAAATTAAGAAACAAGATCTTTAAAACCGACTCTAGAAATTTTTACACAAGACTGAAATGAAAAACGATTATTCAAAATAGAATTCTTAATATATGTATTACGTACTAAGTTTTTATAACGAAGTAACTAATCGTAAATATGTAGCTTATCTTGGTTGGCCAAATTGCTAACGTTTTACAAAATGTCCAGCAAATTTGTTATTTTAATTTTGGAAATAATTCAATGATTCAAAAGAGGACACAAGAGTTCTAAATCTATTTAAAATCAAGTTTACTTAATTATTTTCGAATTCTTGTCCGTCATAAAAACTGATACCTATAACTATCACTTTTATTAAATTGATATTTTTATCTTGAATAATTATGGTTAGGTGGTAATTTTACGTTTGTGTAGCATCATATTTTACGTTTACATTTGATTGAAGAACAAGGTTGACAAGAAATAAAAAATTAAATTCAATAAATATGTATTGATTAAATATTTATTTTAGACAATGACGCTTTACGTACAATATGATTTCAAAGCGCAAAGACAAACAACTAGCTTTTATTATTACCGACCCACACATTGATTTCTCACATTATGATCACATAATACATAATGGTATCCTTCATGTATTAAGCATTGAAACTTGCTCCATAAACATTTCATAATATACATATATTATTTTATCATGTTCTCATAAACACAAACATTTGAAGAGTACTTACAGCATTAATGTTACTATTTACTTAACAAACCTACCATGCAAAGAAAGCTTTAGCATGCTACTTGATATATGTATAACATTTGATGTTCAATACCATAACACTAAATCGCCTAATCAACATTGTAACACTTTCATGGGCACTACATTCAAATAAACCATCTAATTGTGAGATTCCTATATAAACACAGGGGCAAACCTCAAAACAATTCACCTGCCTAGATGAATATTCAGTACAGGTAAGATACAAGCCATTATAAATAGTTTTGCATCTAAATAGTCTACATACACGACTTTCAAGTAACATCATAATATAAGATTAGCGTTCAAATGTTATATATGTACAGGAAATAGGAGATAAAACTATTTTTTTTGAGACTGGCGCATAGCTACTAACTAGTAGGTAGTTAATGAGTTTCTACACGCTAAGAATCAACAATATCATTTTCTGTAAATATTCAACATTAAACATGTGTACAAGTTTCACACATAAAGAGTACAAGAGGTTATTAAGAGAGGTACTCACAGAAGCGTTTTAATTACATTAAACTGCACATAGGTCCTAAAATTAAATGTATGAAGCAGGAAAAAATAGTATGCAGAATTCCTTCATACATGTAATTTGTAAATGTATCTAGATTAATTATTATTGAAAAATTCATTAACAGGAACATCATAGATAAAGAAATACAACAGAAAATAATGTTCTATCATGATTGATAAAAAATAGTTAACAAAATATAATTCATTTTAACAGATTTGTAATAAAGTGTTGTTTTATTAACTGTGATGTTCGTTATTTTACTTGTTAGCACAAATTAATTTTTCTACATACACGTTTTTAACAACAGCTTGCCATGTAACATAAAAAGTAAAAATCTGAGTATTCTTTGTAATGAAATAAAATTGCTAAATATAATTTTTAAGTCTTTCTCAAAATCCAGATTTTTGTTTGAGAGTTGAGACAAAACAGCCAAAAAATCACTTTGGTATAATTGATTCTTTACACACTTTTATTTATAGACATGCAGGGCAATCATAGTAAAATCAAAATTTTGTTCCTTTAAAAAAATGAAATCAAACATAATAACTTATACCAAACTTATATACAAATAAAGCAGTATTTTTGGTATATTTATACCATATTTAATATACATCTTTAGTGATAGTGTAATAAAATATACCATAAAGAGACACCTACGATTTATACAAACTGACAAAATCTGTCCAATATATTAAGAATTCGTGAAATACTACTTTATAAACTATATTACTTTTACTGTATCAATGAATAACAAAGTGTTAAAAAATACAGTTTGAAAATAAAGTTTTCGTAAATATAGTTAATGCACATAATGACAAACTTAATTTTACTTGTCTTTTTGAAGCCTGTTGTAACTCTTGAAGTACTTCATTCAAAATGTTATAAATGTTTACAAATTTCAAAGTTTTAAACACTCCAAAAGTAAAACTGTAAATTTTATCATTCATAATAGATCTGTGTAAAGATCACAAATGATTATTTCAGAAATGAGTGGTCTTCTAACAATTTTTAGCATGGCGCTTTTGATATTCAACATTACATTAACAATTTCAAAACTGATCAGCCAGCAGATTGCATATTTCTTGTGAGACTGATTCTTTGCTAGATCTTACAGTCAGCCTAAACATTTGAGCTTGTTTATTTGGTTCCAGTCTCATTAGACATCCTACTTGCTGCATTCTTGTGTGCACTATACCAGCACATACAAAATTATCTGGATTAGGATCAATTCCATCCAAAAGCTGCATACCGAATCCAGCTAGTTTTGTTCGTGTTCCAACCAAATCAATAGCTCCCTGAGCTTTAAATATTTTTTGAGCCCTTTGCTGCTCTCCACCTAAATTTTTCCACCTTGCAAAAAATGATTCACCATTCATTTCAGTTGGTTCAAAAAATTTATTCAAAGTGAGTGGAAGTTTCATGGTGATTTTTTGTGGAACATTGTTGTATACAAAAGATACAGACATGGTGGGCGCATCAGCAAAATCTTCAATGCATTCAGCAGTTAACATTTGCTGTATCTGAGCACCTGCTTCTAATACTGGTTCCATTGGTTTCATTTGAACATTGAGCTTATGCAAATCAGTCCATTGCAATTCTGGGCGGACATTTTGAATTGGAAATTGAGTTTTATTACCATAAAATAGGCCAATTCTGCCAAGATTTTGTCTGTATTCACTTTTGACACCAATTTGTATTAATTCATTTTCAAACAAAACTCCATTATTTTTAAATAAGAACTTCTTGATGTTGTTCTGCTGCACAGTAGTTGGACTTATTTTAGGAGTATACAAGTCTCCAAGAACATCGAGCAAACCATTTCCAGTAGTGGCAGTGTTGCCAGGAGGTGTAGACAAACCTAGAAGATCAGCACTGGAACTATTTGTATTTATTGTGGAATTAACTACAGGTGCTGGATTGGATGAAGGTTGAGGGCTCTTGGATTCCCTTACATCATCTGGAATTCTACCTGGTTTCTTTTTCTTTAACACAGCCAAAATTGATGATTCCCTTTCTGGAAATGCAGGCATTTCTTCCAAAACGGTAGCCAAAACATCTGAACTAGCAACTATGCTCAACTGCAAATACTCTGATGCCCTCTGTTGCAATTCAACATCAGCAGAACGTAAATTAGAGTCTGCACGAAATACTTCCTGCACTCTGTTTTTTATCTCAGGGAATAAATTTACAAGTTTAATATAAGTAGATAAGAGTAATGCCCGTGTCGCTGCTGAGCACAGATGGTATTTAGAATGAAGTAATTCAAATTGAACCTGAGGTGAGGAGCGTGTGTCACCAGCTATCAAATTTCCAAATTCGCCAAGTATGTATCCACCCACTTTTACCATATTTTCATGACAAGTAGGTGCCTGTAAAGCTTCAAATACTGTTTTAGCTGCATAACCTTGCACCTCCTCTCTATTGATAACAATCTGAATGACTCTGTACCAGACTTCTTCAGAGACATAATCACCTGCAATTCTAATAAGATTGAGAATAACATCCACATACCAAGTAAAATCAGTAGCATACTTTTCAGCTAATATAGCAACTTTGAGAACCATTTCCTCTCTTATGGAATAATCTGCTGTTTCCAAGTAAGCTAACATTTCTTGGACAATTTCTTCAGCATTTGTTTTATCACACATTGCATAAAGCAAATCTACAGCCTGTTGTCTCACGGATACATCTTTTTCCATTTTCATTGAAAGAATGACCACTTCTTGATGTTTCTTCACTGCATCATGTGAATATTCTGATGTTGCAAGGTGACACATGGATTCTAATGCCAAGTACCGCAAATTAGTTTCACGGTTACTCAGAAATTGGCCAAGTTGGTTACATGCTCTCACAAGCAGGGCAGGTTCACTGTCATTATGAATTATAAGACTGATAGCTTCAAAAAGTACAGCATTTTTAGCATTAGAATGTTGAACTTTCTTTGATTTAGGAGGTTCTTGAGCCTTGTTAAATATGGTCTCTAAGCATTCAGATAAACGGCCCCTGACACCTGGCTCTTCAGATGGTGGAGTGTAATTTTGAAGTAAGCGTAAAAGTTTCACAGAAAGCCAAGGGGCTGGAACAAAGTAATATGTGTAGTCCTGCAAATCTGTATAGCTGGCAGTGACAATCCTGCTAAGCCTTGCTACAGCCAACGTTACACATCCCTTGTATTCATCTGGGTTTTTCTTCACCAGGGCATCTATTAGTGATGTAGCTGCAGTCACCACACCCATATGTGGGTCATTCAAAAGATGAATTATTCTAGAGGTCCATTCACCTCCTGGTATGATTTCTGGGCATTTACGAAACAGCCTGAGGAGGCACAGTGCCGCAGATTGCTTCACAACATCCATGGTATCACCAGACACAAGTAGCTTGGGAATCTCTGTGGCAAAAGCTTCAGCCATATCCTTACTGCCAATATTAGCAATGCATTGCAGAGCTAAGTTAACATGAATAGGGTTGCGCGACTGGAGGTCATTCTTAATGCTTTGAATGATGAGCTTAATGAGATCACTGTTGGTATTGACCAAGACAGATATAAAGAGATATCCTATCTGCTTTTCGGAATATTTGTTGGAAGAGAGTAAATTAACAGCTTCCATATGACCGAAGTCGATATCGTGACCAAGAAGGAATATAAACAAGAGTTTACAGACATACTTCTTTTTTTGGTAACCGTCGAGAGTTTTATCACCTTTGAACTTGCTTCTTATGTTGGCCAATTCTTTATTGATCCTTTTTATCTCTGCTTCTTTACTTTTACAATTTCTTATATCTGATATGAAAACTGCGAGCCCTCGCATTCCATCTCCCCTTACGGCAGGCATATTGCCAAGTGACTTATCGAACACCAGTTTTATGCCTTTTCTGTAACTTCCGATTGAAAAAATAGGACACCGCACTGGTACACCCTACAAGCACAAAGTTTTTAAATGGCTTTAAGCTGTGGCGAGTATGATAGCTTCCTTCATTAGAATTCTTCAATCGGAATAAGCCACTGGGCCGAGCTTTCTTCTACAACGCCTTCCCTTATTATCTATGAAATTGAAACGTCAGAATGGATAGGCCACTTGTTTATGGATCAATATCGTGCATCACAGTAATAGATTAGGTCTATTTTCTTCCAGTACTTTATTGATGTATTGTTCTGTTGAAATAAAAACCTTTTATTTGCAGTGAATTTAAGTTCATTTTATTTTTTTAAAAAAAGGAAAATTAGGTCAAAAAATGCGAGACTAATATAAATTATGAGCCATTTTCCACAATAACAAAAACGGGTCTCAAAAGAACCTTCACATTATGACGCTATAAAGATATGGGGTTGAATAATTTTTACCAATTATTTTAAGAGTGGTAGAACCTGTATACGGTTCGCCCGGGGAAGTACCACCGCCACACCTATTTCTGCCGTGAAGC
>DWUN01001229.1:0-17448 GCA_018249975.1 Passova gellias
GTCATTATGATGGCTAGTGACCGTCAATAGTTACCTATCTTTAATGTTGTACCTAATCGTGGGCTCATTAATCACATTACACAGGTTTTCAGGTAATATTTTAATAAACGTTTGCGATCAGGTTTTACATCTCTTAAATATTTGAAATGAAATCAGATCGTTCGCATATTATCATGAGATGTAGACGCAGTGGATCTTAAGCGAACTTAGTAAAGACGAGAATTTAAATGAACTCAAATACTTAGTTAAAATTTTAAAATGTTTAAGACCAATAAAATCTTACGCATTTTATTCATTACTACTTATACAATATTTATTTGGCACACGGTGCTTTCTGCCTACCCCGTTAGGGACCTGCTGTGATGTTATGTATGTATGTATGTACTTGCGAACTTACGAATTTTAACTGCGTTATCGTTCAACGTTCACATGCCATTTTTATAATCATTTCATTGTTAAAATCACGAGTTAGATGTCGTAGAGATAATTTGATGCATAAACAAAAGCATTTCCATATTTCCGATACATTCGTGTAAGCTTACAACAAATACATTTTATCCTAAAAATCGTTTCAATCTATAAAATAACTGCTTTAAATGTATTATTAAATAAGATAAACAAAAAGTAACATTCAAATTGCCCTAACGCTGAGGGAACTCGCGCAGACGCCGCTCGACTCACACTCGAGTCTCAAACGACCATATTAAAACAACATTAGATGCATGACGAAGACAAAGCCGTGAACGGTAGCTGACCACCCTGCTGGCTGTAATTGACTCAACACGGGGCGGTGAGTCAGCGGGAACGGCACGGCGTCGTGACGCAAGGGCTCTCAATAAACCAACGATTAGGTGACTCCAAACTGGATTGCCTTTGGTTTACTCGCATCTATAGATAATAATTAAAACCGAAGTATCTATATATGATTTCGAAATAACCGTGTTTTCTCAACTGCATATAGGTATTTACACGAAGCTAAGAAAAATGAAAAAATACAGACGAATTGAGTACCTCCCGCTTTTTGAAGTCGGTCAAAAACACAAACGGACTTATTTAAAATTATTGTCTGTGTTCCTGTTTGTCCGGGAGTAGTTGTCTCAGTAGTTTTACAAATTGCTGAAAAAAAAATTACAAATCAAAAAGGGCACGGACGGCAAGTCCGCGGAGATAAAAATTTTAATATAAAAAAATACATTTTGTCTATAGGTAGTAGATATATACCTACATATACGGCCAGCTGGTTCCCGCGCTTTTGCCGACGTGGTTACAATAATTGATTTTGTTCACATATCATGCCGTTATTGCGCCCGTGCGCCATCTATAGCGCTGATTTGATTAAAACGTGTATTTTCCGTGGAAATGTGACATATTTCTGTGAAAAAAAATAGCCTATGCCACTCTCTAGCCCTTCAACTATCTCCAAACCAAAAATCAAAACGATTGCTCTGTTTTGACGTGAAAGAAGGACAGACAAACGTTCGCATTTATAATTTTTTTTTTATTAAATAGTCAAGCGCTCGAACATTAGCATGGATTTCGTTTAATTTGTACAATGAAAAATACGAACAGAATAATGAAAAGTTTTAAAATATTCCTTTCTTAAGATAATTTACATACATATTTCTACGCACACAGACACACATACGGGACGTCCGTTTTTCTGTGAAAGTCCGAAGAAACTGAAGTAATTTCATGAAATAGGTACAATGTTTATTAACAGCGATTATACATAATTACACCAATTACCTTATAATTGCACGATAAAACAGAACGTTTTGTACTAGCCGCTTAATACCGAAATTATTTTTTAATCAGCCGTTGCTTACAAACATTAAGCTAGTTCTTTATGTTTAACAGTTACTTAATGCTCATACCTGATAATGTTTACACGTAATAATTACACCAATTACCGCATAATTACAAAATCTAAATGGATTTTCTGTTTGTTCAGTGAGGCAGCGTGACACGGTAACATTACGAAGGCCATTGGCGGCGGTGCGGAGAATCAATTAATTTATTAAATATCACATTTAATGGGTTCAATTTGGAACGTTCCACGTCAATATTCCTGTGGCAATGTGGCTGTGTTATGTTGCTGTTATTAATTGGATTAATTTCAACACAATCGCGGGAACAGCGATGCTTGAAACTGTTATAATATAACAATGAACATAAAATATTTATTTCAATCTACTGCAGTGGAAAGGAATGCGGAAAACTGAGAGATTTTAAATATCCAGTTAAAAAAAATTGATTCGTTTTTATTTATCGTAACCGTTCAGGAAAACAAATTATTGTTTTTTTAAATGTAGCATTTCACATATAAATATTATAAGTGAGCGTTAAAAGCGCTTAATTCCTAGATTTCCCTAGTTATAAATGTAACATGTGGATAAGTACCTACATCGTAACTGCATTCTTAGATATCTATCTATAGGTAGGTATGTCTCTCAAACGCTACGGGAACGTGACTCAGCGATTCGGGAAGTCGGAGGCAGCGGAGCGAGACATGTCAATAAACATTTGACGTTCCGCTCAAATTGGGTATTAACTACCTACTTAGGAGTTATGTTTCCTTAGTATTAGACCAGTGCTGAGCTTAGATTATAAGTTTGAAAAGCTTTGAAGCTTTTTACTAATAATAATAATGTAATTTACAGAAGAGTGTCGTTTCAAATGTTCTCTAGATTATTTCTAGGTTCAGTTCTATGACCTAGTTTCTAAAGAAATATCTATTCTGTGACATTCTGAGGACTAAAATACTGCATTTACCGAGTCCTATATAAAGCCTATAGTACCTTGGCTTATGGGCAATGTTAAATGGCATGTTTCACTGACATAGGTACCTTCCCTACCTAGTTAGGACTAGTAAACATCAGTTATACTAAGACGTCGATAAATAACGAACGACTTCCATCATTTGTATAAAGAGAATATAGAAGTAAACATAAAAATAAACAACTCACTACTTGATAGACTTAAAAATAACATAAATCCTATTTCATTATAGTTAAAGAACTAAGAAAAGTACCTAAATGCTTTGAGAAAAACAGAATATCATTTTGATTGTTTGAAATTGTAATGATTATATTCAGTGTGATTTAGCTACGAAGAAGAATCTAACAACATCTCATATGTTAAAACCCACTGTTTCATTTAAGGCACAAGCCGCTGTATAGACATGCGTAGATATATATATATATATATATATACATATTCGTGTCCTCCAATAACATAAACCTTTTATTGTAAATAAAACCCAAAAAAATTTCTTTCTCAGACTCGAAACATTTCTGAAGTCAAATTAGAAATAACGTTTCCTTATATGCCTTTTTCAGTAAATAATGCAACATTTTTTACAACCACATGGATCATAACGACTCGTACATAACTAGATGCGCCTGTTGTAAATCACGCAATTGACGTTGTAATGAGATCCGTAAAAGGCACGGCTCGTACTGAAGATAGCTACAAACAAAACACAATAGCTCCAAAGCGTGGAATGCGTGAACAATGCTCGGTTATCGTTGATAGACAGTAGTCAGAACGGTAGTCCCCGAGTGCACCGCAGTTATTGATCGATGGCGCTGCAGAGGCTGGAATTGGTTCCTACTTGTTGCTTTGAATCACAACATTAAGAATCCAACTGTTGTATGGGAACATTAATTTATAGCATTGTTTCTCAACCTTAAATCAATAGACATAAATAAAATTGCAGTGTCTGTTTTTAATATTAAAATAAGCGCTTTTTACTAAAGGCATAAGTATACAGTATGTATACACGGTACATATACCGAAATATTTTTTTACAACTTTTGTCTGTCTGACTGTTTATTCCGCCTAATCTCTGGAACGGCTTGACCAATTTTGACAGGACTTCCACTGGCAGATAGCTGATGTAATAAGGAGTTATTTGGCTACTTTTAACAAAATTCTAAATTGTTTTAATTCCGTATAGATGTATGGATTATATAAAATAACGCGAAGAAAGTTGTGGGCACAGCTAGTATCTACTATAATGTAATTTTATAAAACTAATTTAATAAATCACAACTTTAATTCTTTTAATAAACGAATATTGTGTTGTGCGGACAGGTCTAATTTGTTGGACAGATTGCGGTCCCCTGTAATAGTAAACGTGACAGCCCCCTCCACCGCCCACCCCCACCTTACCTCAAGGTTCACGAACCCCAGGTTGAAAAACGATGATTTATAAGCAACTGAAAATGTGCCTTATTTCCATTAGTAGCCTATGAATGTTGTACAGTTTGATCAGACTTAAAATCGCCCTTAATTTCCTGGAAACTAATTTTAAAATCGTTAATTAATTTTTGCTGTACAATTTAGTAGGTACGTATGTGCTGAAAACAGTTGAAATGGAAGTCAATCTGAATTTTAGGTGGTGTTATTGAATAAGTCTCCCTTAAAAGTAACTTAATAAAGTACCTAAAATAGGAATCATGGATTTTTAATATATGTAATTGCTCTATCATGATTTTCTTTATTTACTTAATGCATTTCCGAAAACACATCCGAGGCCGGTCTAACAAGAGCCTTAGCACCTATTTGTGTACATGCAACGTTTAAATAGTAAACAATTAGATAAAACTATACTAACAATGACTAACAAAACTTCAGTAATTACATAATAGTGTTCCTAGTCATTACAAGGTTCTCTATTCAACTTTTTTACCGGCAAAACAAAGACAAGACAAAAGGCTCTTCGAACAATGGTCCGACCGTCAGCGATTGGCTACTGTTTGGGAACAGACAATGGGCTCCCGGCGACCCGGCGAGCGCAGACGCGGTTTGCTCACAAAAAATGTGTCCAGTTTTGGATTTTTCTATCAACCGCCCTATTTGTTACATTCCAAAATGATATACAGAGAACAGATACACCATATAATAATAGTATTATTAGTACTATTGCTCAATAATAATAATAATAGTAACCCGTTTACACTGCCACTGCTGCACACAGGATACCTATAACCTGGTGATGTCTGGTCCATTTTTCACCACACTGTACCAACTCGAACATTCGTTGCGCTTTTCGTGATTTTTCGCTGTATTTTTGAACATTTTGATTTGCAATAACTTCTGTTTGAAATCCATATGCTACTTAACTATTTAACCGCCCTGCAATTGTTAACTATTAGTGCTTTTTGTGTTCATTCCGTTGCGTTCGCGTGTAATTACGTGTACCTATGTATGTCGCTATTACAAGGCGCTACACAGAAGCCGGCTACACGCTGTATCTATGCACTTATTTCATACGACCTGTGCCCGGCTGTTTTAACCGGGTTGATTTTAATCCCGTTGCGATCGCGGGATAAAAATAGCTCACATGTTGCTCTATAACCTTAGTTATCAACCAACCGCCTAGTTTTCGCAGCGCACGCCGAAAGCTGACTTCCATATGCATTTCGCTCCGTCGGTTTACTTTATTGTAATGT
Organism: Passova gellias; assembly: GCA_018249975.1. Classification (NCBI taxonomy): domain Eukaryota; kingdom Metazoa; phylum Arthropoda; class Insecta; order Lepidoptera; family Hesperiidae; genus Passova; species Passova gellias. The sequence goes on from DWUN01001229.1 coordinate 5,457, forward strand.
GCGTAAGGATCCCTAATTTGTTTGAAAATAAAATATAGCCTACGTTACTCGCTGCTAATGTAGCTTTCTAACAGTGAAAGAATTTTGAAAATCAGTTCAGTCGTTTTTGAGTTTATTCAATATAAACAAAAAAATGTTTCCTCATTATAATATTGGTGTACATGTACACTAGCAGTGCCAGCGACTGCGTCCGCGTTTGAATTTAAATTAAAAGAAAAGTAGCCAAACTTACTCCTCATTACATCAGCTATCTGCCAGTGAAAGTCCCGTCAAAATCGGACCAGCCTTTCCAGAGAATAGCTTGAACAAACAGACAGACAGACAAAAATCGTAAAAAATGTAGTTTTGTTATAGTTTTTTTTAAAGTAAAAAGCAGTTGTTTTAATATTACAAACAGACACTCATATTTTATTCATTAGTGTAGATGACGGCAACGTCAATTAATACTCTAGAATCTAGATGCCTAGAATGTAGATGCAGAGAGACCAAACGCATGTCTGTCACGCAACCATTATCTGATAAAGGATGCACCGCGCAATTAAGACATACCCACCCCTAGTTAGTCGCTAGTTCTCGTTTATTGCTTGGGGTCATAATTATACGGTAACATATAAAATACTAGTTTCTTTATGTATGTAGTGATGTCGAATTAAACGGTAACAAATAAAATATGTCCAGGCGATTGTTTTTGTCAGTACTTGCATATCTTTGATGTCTAACTTGGCAAGTTAGATGAAGGCTCTGATGGTATTTTAACTGTTTTATTAATGTCTATTTCCCGAGCTACCTACAAGGTACAAGCACTAATCTTAAAATATTTCCAAAATTAACAGTACCTACCTACGTATGTCTATACGAAGCAACGATTACCTAGTGGTTTTGATTTCAGTCTCTCGGTCCGCGGGTCTGGGTTCAAATACTGGCACGCACCTGACCTTTTATAGTTACGTGCGTTTTATAAATTATAAATAAACATCAGTCGCTTCAACCAGCACATCTTAGAGCTTTTTTCCATAAGTTTATTAAAGGTATCCGAAGTCTGCACATCCGCACTTCACCAATACGGTAGACTGTAGCTCTAAACTGCGTGATAAGAGGCGACCCGTATCTATCAGTGGAACGATGAAAGGCTTGCAAAAAAAATCATTTAAATAGTTGAATGTTAATAAAAGAATTTGTAATTAAAGAATACCAACCAATATCTAAGTAGGTACAATACTTACATAACAACGTAGAATTTCATTATTTGCACGCACAGCGTAGAGAGCGGCAGCGGTGAAGCGTGACGGCTTGGAAAGCGTCATGCCGTTTGCCGTCACGGCAAATCGGTTTACCCCCCAAAGCGCACCAATAGACGTTTCATAACAAAAATTCTATGCAAATATGCTACAAATTCAGAATCAAGGATACACTTTAATCGCTCGATTTATCAGCTAACTAGATATCAGATGCGAGACAGCGAGCGTGTCTCCAGGTGTCGGCGGCGGCGCTGATAACGTTATCGCTTATCGCTTCCGCTACAGCAGCTGCCAAATCCTTAGCGTTCTCAAGAAATAATAGTATCCTTATGACAGAGGAATAAATTCAAATACAAATTCAAATTGTTTTATTCATTATAAGGTACATACCCTAATGAAGGTCATAATATTTTAGTCATCTTACTTCGGCTTCCTGCGCCCTTTAGGCTATAGTGGAAAAAATGTGTGCATATTAATAACACTACGGCCAACTTTGCATGCTGTCAATTCATTCCAAGTAAGGAGGAGTCTACGTCCCGCTAACGAAACGATAAACTACTTTAACCTCAAAATAGATATTTTTAAAATAACTGCCCCATGTGGGAACCGAACCAACGACCTTCGGGTCTGCGGTTAGTTTTATCAATTGGCGACAGACGGACAGACGGTAACTTTATCTTACAACCGATCTAAAGAAAATATATTTGATTCATAAAAGACTGTTCTATAACGATTTATGTCAACAAATATGTCTGAGCCTGTTATACTTGAACAAGCTTAACAAAACTCATATCTATAGGCTTACAATCAAACTTTTCTAAAAATATTCTTTCCTGCCCGTTATAGAAATGCCATAGATAAGCTATACCTATTTAGCTTTTATAACTCTTTTCAAAGACATAGACAAAGACGTTTATTTGCACAAATATGGGTACCTACATATCAGGATGTTACAGGATCATTAGTTCAAGTCATATTATGCCTTTAACGGCGTACATATTTAAGAAATGAAAGTATAACTACAAGTTATTATTAATATATTACACGAAAATACACTTACATTCAAAGTAAACACAATCTTTATCCAGTTTTAAATAACGAAGCCCCACGAAGCGGCCGGAAATGGTGAGGTATTGATTTGGTAATAAAGCATATACTTACCTTACCTAATCTCTTTATAGTTGTAGATAGATACCTTATTCTTTACTGCGCACAAACAACAGTTCTTTCAATATCGTACTAATTCATTTCGATAGATCAATATAATGGTTATCCTTTGAAAGGAGAGCTACAAACAGGATAACCGAGTGGATTCTATATTGACAGGGTAGATGATTGAGTCTATCTATTATGCAAATTGCAAATAGTTTAAAATGCGACTTATAGAAGAAATGTAGGTACAGGCATATTTTTAAAATCCTTACTTAAATGCCTTAGTAGGTTGGCATAATCTACTCATTAGAATTGCATGTACTGAAATGAATATTGCAATTTCGTGTGTAATACTAATGTTACGATTTTTACAAGCAACGGTTCGATAAGCCGAGGGTATGTATTTTAAACTACGTGTAGTAAAAATGGAATAGTAATTCTGGATTGATCTCAAAACGTAACTTCAGATATGAGTGGCGGCGAGCGACGCGCGGAGTCAATGACTGCGTCCAGATTAGAAACGCCGCTTTCTAACGGCGGCACTAGCTTGGATCCAGTGCGGCGTTGCCAGCGCGACATTTCAGACGCGCTTTTGAAAATGCACATTTTTGTAGCTGTAGCTGTTATGTGCTCCTAGTTTATTTCAATGCCTTAGGAAAAACTTTAGGCGTCGTAAGATATAAAAATGTTGGCGTCGTAAGATATAAAAAAACACATCCGCTCCAGTTCCACGTTACAGAAGATATTATGAGTTCAAGCTTCAAACCAACATTAGAATTACATTTCTAACAAGACTGATGAAAACATGATTAGGTTACCATTTATCGGATTGAGAATTCTATAGCGACAATTACTTTAATACATAAATAATGCAAATCTTGGCAAATATTAGCCTACCTAAATACGTACCCACTTTCATCCGTTTAGCAATATTGTATTCAGTCTGAGTTTAAATTAACTTCGTGGCTAACACAGCCTTGATAATGACGCTTAAGTACATAATAATAGTTACATAATTAAACGAACTTAATCAATATTTACGTCAATCACGTCATACCTAGATATTCGTCCCGTCTCTTTCATTTATTTCTCTGTCTGTTGTGTATCTTGTGTGTGATTTCGGTTTATTCTACTGTCACAATACATTTTTACAATACAATATAAGTGCTATTATACATCAAATAAACATAATGCTTAAGCGCTGGTAAAATTAAATGGTTGCAAGTTGCTAACGGTGGGGAATTTAGTTGGAACGACCTGATTAGAAGAGTAGGAATGAGGAAAAAGGCGTTTTCGCCGGTCACGATTCTGTCATCATTTGACGTATCACGACATAGATTTAGGTCGGCTTTGAGGACGTAGCAAGACTGGCTAAATTGAATTTTCGCAAACTAGCCAAAACATTATTTTTACGCCTATCTTAGTAATGGCTTAAAAACTTTTGTGGTCATAAAATTAAAAGTAATCATAGTCTTCTCTGTCTTCTACATTATTATCGTTATTTATCGTTTTATTGATATAACATTTCAAGATCAGATCGAATCTTTTTTAAACCGGCATGTATCTTACAAAGATCGTACAACCAGCCATCTGGTCAGCCATTCAAGTGTTCATCCGGTATCGCTTAACTAAGCACTATACCAGCGCTTGTAATGAGTATTGCGTTTGGTACTTGGCCGGGAATACCTACAATGTTGGTGTAGCATACGTATCCATAATACGGGATGGCTTTGTTATCCCAGGACCGGCCGGATTGATTGATTGGCGATATTATGACCAGCGCTTGTAATGCTACTAACGCTTGCGTTTGGTACTACGCCGGGAATACCTACAATGTTGGTGTAGCATACGCATCCATAATAGCTTTGTTACCGTAGAGATAGAGAAGAGATAGATGGTTCGTGAGCCATATGAACTGTAGATAATTCACCTGAAGATTCCCTGAGAAATGAAAACGAGAAATGCGCGCGCGCGTTTGTCGATTTCTCCGCCCACGTGCGTGTTTGATAGACGACTTTTTAATCTGTCATCCGTCAGTCCGTCCGTCCGTAACATCAACAAACATATCGATTACGGAACCATGGGAACGGAATAGTTGATTAAGACGATCTAACTACAGTAGACCGGGTTCCTGTCAATGACACGGAGGCGTGGCCAGTCTAGACGCTGGCGTGCAATTTATTTCTCATCCAATTACATTATTATGATGTTAACTGTACAAATGTTGTTTTTATTATACCTACCTAGTTGCGTTTAGACTTAGGTATCTCAGTTAAGCTGGTCGAGGATGGAATTGTCGGTAATAAATAAGTACTTACTAAAACACTTAGGGTTTCTATGTAAATAACTGAGACTTTAGTCGTCGTTAAAGAACGGGATACCTGGATAAATATCGTTCTTTTCTACGGATGCTACCTATTTCTTTACGAAATGAATGAATAAATGAATTCGACTCTATAATTTAAAGGTCTTGAGCCTTGCTACGCGTCGCAACAGGATGTCTCGAGTTCTGTACCTACTCTATATTGAAAGTAAATGTTTTTTGGGACCGCAGTGCAAGAAATTACAATCGTACAAATAGGTAATAATAATGTTCATTTTTGATCATACCAATTTCGTTTTTATATCAACAAATAATTTCGTTTTAGTACGTAGCCAATTTCTCTACTAAGTCTAATAAACGTTTACCGTTGTCTATGAAAAGCAGCGATATTCCGAATATTCCAAGCGGCGCATTTTTTTATCATATGTTGCTTGAAAATCTCTATGTAATAGCCCGCCAGAAATATCTACCTTGGAAGGAAGTTTAACATGTCATCAAAAAGCACATGACAGTCTTAAAAACTCACCATTACCTGCAAATACGACGGAAAAATCGCAGGATCCGCTGTCAACACATTATCTGAGGGAGATAGGAAAGCCGTTTAAGAGGGTAGGCAACAGGCTAAGGCATCCGGAGAATTCATTGGAACGAACTGTTTAGATCCGCTGACCACGAATCTCCGTAATGACTAATGAGTGACAAATCCGCTGCCCACGGAGCTTCGTAATGACTAATGACTGACAAGTCCGCTGATCACAGAGCTTCGTAATGACTAATGAGTGACAAATCAGCTGAATACAGAGCTCTGAAATGACTAATGAGTGATAAGTCCACTGACCACGGCCCTCAGTAATTACCAATCGAAAAAAGAGGCAGCGTACAGATAGACATACCGATTTTATAGCATTATTAAATATAGGACGTATAGGTATTTATTCTCATAGTTTCATGTTTTAAGACTTGTAACTCTGAGGCGGGTGCGTATTGCAAGCGATTTACAGTTCAGCCATTACGGGCTTGGTGGATTTGGATACGACTAGGAGCTAGTTTTACGAGAATTTCCGCACTACAGAGGACACGTTCAGCAATAGATTCAGATTGCCATCGTTAGGTTATCATTGTTAAATCACGTCGGAAGCCATTATCGGCCCGCCCGGGAACATACGGTGTGGCGGATTTTCGCGTGATGCAAAACGCTGAGCACCTAGCGAGTAAAGTACCTAAATGATTATCACATCTTCACGCCAGGTCTTTAATGTGGTAGGCAGAAAATAATGAGCGCCAAATATCTCTATCTACGCAGACCTGACTTGATTCTTCTACGTTAATCACTCTAGGTATACATACGCGTTATTTTCGAAGATTCTTTCCAAGATTAAAATTTAATGTTAAGAAATGTTATTCCTAATCATGTCCCATGTAGCGACGACTATATGAAGTCGCCAGACGCTTCGGCATTCGCATCTGTTCAAATCGCAGCGATAATCCCGTGGCCGAGAAATAAAAGAGGCCTATAACCCGACATAGAGTTTGGCTCTGTTTAGTGTTTCCATGACTCGCAGTAAAGCAAAAATGGAGTAGCTTTGTCTCGGGTTTTTGCTTTGCATAAATTGCCTACAATCTACCTAATTAAGGTAATGTTGTTTTGCACCGATTTATCAATATGATTATGATTGTATCGGTAGGTAGAAGTAACACAACAATGAGTAGGTACTCAAAACACATATAAAATGTACAAAAGTACAAGCTACATTGCATTGTTACATGAACATGGCCTACAGGTACTGGAATATTGATCAAAACGGATGGCAAATTAATCATGTAGGCAATCGCTAGGCGAGGCCGCGGGATACATTAACTGGTGTTTCGTCACGATTTACCTAATTGCTAGGTATGTAACGAGTTAATGAATTCCAATCGCCTTCTAAATAAAACCTTCGTTGTATGCGTTATAAATATTTAATTACGCACTATACAACGTCCAGCTTAAGACCGCCGCGTGATATTCAGAGCGCGTATTGAACGGGCCACACGACCTATACATAGCCACCTGGACGGTCACATAGAAAAAGTCTTTATTTAAACAAAGTCAAAAAGTCGGACAATTGATTCAATATCAACTTTACCACGACACAATAGAGTCGAGTTTCCTTTTCCTTCGCAACGAATGGAACTGTATCGCTCTAAGCGCACGCCAGTATTCTGTTAGTATACAATAAATATTCGGCGCCAGTTGTGCCAGAAGTACACACATATACATAGGAAAGCAACGCCGCGGCACGCCAAGAGCGGCAACGTCGCGTCGCTCGACGACGGATTCCAAGCTAGCTTCAATTTGTTACCGCTTCATGTGAAACAGTTCTAATTGGAATATACTACGATAAAACTAACTCTATTTATTAGACTATAAGGTGCAAATTATATTTGTGTGATTAGATAGAACGTTTTCACAATCACACGCGATTGTCTCATGCCGAGGGTAGCGGGACGCGTAGCGCTGTCGATGTTATTGTTCGTTTTTTACGAGGCGCTATAGAATCGATGTCAGTTGGCAGATTTTTTATTGTACCGTTTTTTGGCCTTGTTTGTGCCATAGAGGCATAGCTGAGCAAACACTGCGTGGAAACGTTCCCACTTCTTATAAGATCTGTTGCGACAATCGCATATTATTGCAATATCGTTTTAAAATATTCATCCGTGCATACAAATGCAATGTCCTTATCACTTTTTTCTTATTGCCTACTTAATATCAGTGTAATTTTGTGTAGAACATTTAATATGACTTGTATATTTATCGAGATATTCCATAAGATTCCCTATTTCCTTATTCTCTATAAGTACAGATATCAAAATTCCCTACATGACTTCTTAACAAAGTGTCAAGCAACGAGAACCATATCTGCAAACATTATTCCTAACAACAGTACCCATCTATTCTGCGTGAAAAATGTGAACAGATACCTAATAAAATCACTTTATAGTCGATAAAATATATCCATGAATTCCCATTCCATCTATTTACGAAAGGTTCATTGATTGGTTCCTCAAGAAATACGCAAATGATCTTTTTAGAAGACGAAACATAGGCAACACCTCGCTCACAACCGCTTCATCACTTGAGACATTACTATTAACCAATTCAATTGTATATTCCATCTCAATATATTATATTTTTTTATGTGAACAAAGTAGAAGACTGTAGATATTACATGAGAAACATCCAATGATTGCAAATGTAAAATCATCCTAGTTATCTCGGGATTTGTGTCCGGGAAGCTTTACACGAAGGCAAATTCGTAAGCTATCATTCTTACGTGCTAATATCTATTAATCTTTATAAAGCTGTTCAATTATGTCATATTCAGTGACAACAGAGGCTAAACCTTTGAAAACTAAACCTTTGAAACCTTTGAAGAACTTTTGACAAAACTCATAGACTATCGCGATGTGTTGCGTTACTGCCGATTTCGATAAATGTAGATATAAGATACCTTCTTAAGCCTCTCTTCTTTCAACGTCAGGAAACTTTGGAGATCTCTGCGTTCCTTGATACTACGAAAGGGATACTCGATACCTTAACTTAACGCAATAGAAAATCAGGAATGATCAGTAGATTAGATCCCGGATACCATAGGTACCTATATACAAGGCATAGGCCGAGTTGGCGTTATGTCGAGTAAAGGAGTATATAGTTTTACTCACTTTGATTTCAACCGAGCGTCAAGAGTACTCTTGACGCATACTTACTTACATACTTGACGCTGGCGCCGAACTAGGTAGTTACTCGGTCTAAAACGAGTAGTTGTTAACTCGCCTAATATGCCGAGTATCGAGGTTTAGCAAAGTACTCGGTGCAGTCCTTGTATACGTCCAGCGGCGGACGACGTCTGCGTTCCGAAAAGATGATGTTCATATTAATATTAATAGTAGACAATAGTACCTATCTCATATACATGGTTTACCCAAGCGCCGATCTCTCTGGGCATCGCTTAACTTTACAGGCCCTTTTTAGAGAGCAGTCACTGCAAAGCTAAAAACGCTTATAATATACCTATATAATATATTAGTATCAATTAATACAAACACCTATCGTTCTTTAAAGCCTACATTTAGGATTAGGCAATGATTATAGCAGAATTTTCATGAGCATATCCATACTTCGTAGGGACCGTTGAGCAATCGTTAAACTTCGTAAGAAACCTTAGGCTTAGGCTTAAAACCATTCGACAAACGGATTAACCTGTAACCTTACCTATCCTAAAGGAAGGTGAGGAGCTCTCCTCGAAAGCTGGCAGCGCACTGGTGACTCCTCGGATGTTGCAAGTGTCCCTAGGCGACGGTGACCACTTACGATCAGGTGGCCCGTCTGCCTGTCTGCTAGGCTAAATTTATAAAAAAACGGTGGCTTAGAAACATACGACAAACGGCAATCCGTTTGTTGCAGATCGGTGGGGATATGGGTTATAGGCCAATGGCCTATATGTAATGGCCCTATCCCCACCATTTTGCATTCGACCAGCGTGGTTGAGTATATTTCAGACCTTCTATGCTGCGGGAGGCAGGCTGGCCGATAGCAACATTCCTACAATTCGAAGTAATCAATTCCTACTCTTCACATAAAATAACACACTGACAATAACAAAACAAATGCCGATCGTATATTATACAGTCCGCGGATGATTCACGGCTGTAGTTTTTTCACCCGACAACAAATTGTTTCCTTCCTTTGTACTGCGTTCATTGTGTTGTTCACTGTAACTGATGATAAATATTCATATCAGTCGCGTGATGCCAACCTACGAATATTTAATACAGGCTCTGCCTAGTTTCGAATCAGGTAGCCGTGAGTGAGTTCACCCAAAATATTTATTTATCTATACCTAATATACTCGTACACGTAATTTGCACATGTTTGGACTTTTGACTGACTTTTTTTCTTTAAACACGAGTCTTTGAAACTTCTTATCGAATTTCAACAATCTATACTAATATATAAAGCTGAAGAGTTTGTTTGATTGTTTGAACGCGCTAATCTCAGGAAATTTTGGTCCGATTTGAAAAATTCTTTCAGTGTTCGATAGCTCATTTATCGAGGAAGGCTCTAGGCAATAGGTACTTTACGATCGTCATAAGAGGTGTAGAGGATCTCAGACTTCTATATGGTTTAAGGGAAAATTAACCCAAGTACCAGTCAAAAGTATAATAATAACAAACGGTTGAAACTACACCTTTCGATTGCGGAAAATAGAAGGTGATTGAATCTGCTACTTCTTCTTCTTCTAGTGCTTCTTCTTCTAGTGCTTCTCCAACTAGTGAAGATTGGCAGTCAGTTACGCATATTTCCCCTGGTCTTTGCGAGGTTGAAAAGTCCGGCACCGGCGAATCCTCTCCACTCTCGGATGTTGCGTACCCACGACTTCTTCCTGCGCCCAACTGACCTTTTGACCAATAGATACACGTGATATAGAAAACACAGTTTACGGTTAGAAGTCAATCTTGACCGAGTTTGACGTGAGCAACGCACAATGACTCGTAAAAATGTTTTATTACGACTGCCGCTGCCACTACTAAGGCTTCAGTCGACTCGAGCGTGAGTCGCAAATGACATGTTATCCAGCGGATTGTGTTCACGAGACCCTCACATGTTACCGCGACGTTTGGAACCTTAGCACGATAACACTATATGAATCATTAATTGCTGTTACAATTCTGTCACCGTTCCCCTGCTAGTCACATTTCTTCCTCATAATGTGAAGGTTAAAGCCATAGACTACTTCACTGGTAAAGCAGAGATTTCAAGGTGGCAGACATTAGGTACTAATGTATTCGTAATTTTAAGTAGCCGCGCTTAGTGGTTTAGGTTTTAGTCCTCCAGTTTGGAATGGGATTCGAATATCGGCACGCGCATTTAGTAGGTACATTATAATACTAGGCCTGGACTAAAGGAGTAACAGTTTCTTAGAGAACATGGTCTTCTGCTAGCAGGTATGTTACACAGTAAGCGACATCATTATCTTCCATCATTCAAGATTGTGGCCAAAACTTAGCCTTTTCTACATGCTACAATCGCAGCTGATGTGGTACAAACGCGTAGTGCTGTCTGTAACTTGTACGGAACAGGAAAATATTCTGCCAAGGTGTTCTGTTCTTAGATATTCTGCAGCAAAGAGTTAGTAGCGTATCATCACTACATAGTATAAAACAAAGTCACTTTCCGCCGTCTGTCCCTACGTATGCTTAGATCTTTAAATTACGCAACGGATTTTGATGCGGTTTGCGTTTATATGTAAAACTAGCTTTCGTCCGCGACTTCGTCCGCGAGGAATAGTGACTTTGGGCTGCATTTTAATTTCCTAGGATACTATTATTGCAAAAGATAGTATTCAACGCAGACGAAGTTGCGGGCTAAAGCTAGTAACAGGAATATAATAAGCCAAAGAGCGACTTCTTTGTGTCATAATTAAGTACGAATAATGTTCCGATAACCCTCGACATAGCTGATACGCAATTTTTATAACGAGTGCGAAACTGATGTCATATCTTCATTTATTTATTAACGATTATTTTTATAACTGGGACAATTCCACACGCGGCTCTGTTTCCAAATTATGCAGTTGAATGCCTGCGTTATGGTAACCGGACAGCTGATGAAGATTGGTAGGCACATTATGTACATACGATACGTATAATACTTATATGTATAGATATTTTTGTTACATCAAAACATAGAACAAACAAATGTGCTCATCACACAAATGCTCATCAAACAAAAAAATAAAACTTTGTTCTGGGTGGAAAACGTAATGGGTGGGAATTGGAATTAGGTATCAGATAGCAGTGTGTGGAATTGTGCCGTTTTATCATTATTATTATTTATTTTTTTGGTTGTTTTTCTCTGGCTGAAGCCAGTTATACTGATACTACACGGGCTTTTGCCAAGTGCAGCTCAGTTCAGTATTGGAGATGATCAATTATCGCTGCTTAATTGTAAAAAAATTCGCACTATTCAGCATGTATTTAGTATGACAGCTTTCTGCATTGTTATTATTAGATACCTATATAATTATAAAAAAATAATGATTATAAAATAATTGACTAAATTTAACTAATTTAGGTACGATGAATTGTATTTATGAAACCGGCGTGTATGCATGATTAGAGTTATGAATGTAGACGAAGCGCGTCAGTATTGCAAGGACACAAGTGCTATTTGGCACTCGGTGCTTTCTGCCTATCCCGTTCGGGACCTGGCGTGATGTTATGCATGTATGTATTGTAC
>DWUN01001230.1:0-17436 GCA_018249975.1 Passova gellias
AAAAAAAAATTCCGACGTCTCTATTGTGGGGGCCCCTCTTTTGTGGAGGCCCCGGGGCTGCCGCCCCGGTTGCCCTCCCTTAAATCCGGCCCTGTCAGCAGACACCATCCTACCCTCTCTTTTTTTCTATCAAAAGCTGGAATAAAGTAATCATTTTAACGATCCTTATATATCTAACTGTGGCTGTCTAACCGTAGAGAATAGACAGCTTGGTGCATTGTAATACCAATACATCTGTGTGTCCGCCGACGCACTATAGCGTCAGAGGTACGGGTCTGATATTGCCACAAGGGGAAAGAAAAACGGCTCAAGGACAAGTCGAGACTCCGATCTAACTAAAATTAATCAAGTGCTCTTCCAGCTCTCTCGTCGACTGCTACGATCGAGCAACGTATCTAACTAAATGTTAATTATCAGCGTCTCTATAGTAAAGCAAAAGGAAAATTGTCCTGAAACAAAAACCTTGAAAAGTCTTGTTTAAATTAACGCTAATCTGCAGCGTCCAGGTTTCTCGATATCCCGATTAATTAACATGCAAACCCGAGTTCCCTGGAAGTGAGCCCAATTCTACAAAAAAAGTCTTCTTATCGAAGTTGGGAAGATCTGGTTCGCCCGCGCGCTCCCGGCTTGCTCCCGTCCCGCTCCCGTGCCGTCCTCGGGTCGCTTCGTTTGCATTTTTATTACTTTTTAATTTTGTCGCCGCTAGCCACCCAGTTTCGGTTCTCACGCCAAATGGAATTGTAGTCTTATCGAGTTATTGGCTTTGTTGTTGCGAAATTGATTAACATTCATTGTCTTTTTCAGTAAAAATCTCCACAAACAAATGTTTTTTATCATAAAAAGCAAGAACGTTGTTTATGTAAGAGATGATGAAGTTAACGGTGGTTAAGTTTTAAAAACAGATTTTCGTTATTTACGTTATTTGCAATTTTTATAATAGAGAATTCTACAAATAGGTAAGAATTTATAGGAATAACCGTGAAAAATAAAAATTCCAATTTTGGTCATACAGTTCATTTTTAACGGATTTTCCTGACAAATGTATCTACATGAAAAATGAGTAATTTTACACCAACTTAAAGGAGAAGGATTTAACTGAAAATACAACAGATTGTTATCATTTCGCGTCCATCATTATATCTATTTTCAATTCACGTACTTTAAGCAATAGATAAGGAGTTAGGTAAGGATAGGTATAAAACTATTTAATAAAGACAGCAGCATTTGTTTGGTAGACTGAAAAATTGAGGCAGCTACAAAACTTTCGACACGGTTCCGCATAATGATAAAATATGGTTCTAGCTTAGCTCAATCGAGGGCAAAGATAACCCCAAGGAGTAATAAACCTTAAAATACTTTTAAACGAAACTATTTCCAATTAATCTCGTTATATCCTTGCTACTAACAATAAATAAAAGCCTCTAAATCCTAAGCCCGATCACTAACTAGTCCTCAGGCTGTTAGCGTTGGGATATTAGTCTTGATTACGTACCCAGTAAGGCAAGGCGCCCCATTTGTCTTTTGATTCCAGCACTACTCCTTACAACCATGCGACAGTATTACGACCTAAATCGTTTTCATATTTTCGGGTACAAATATGAGAATGTTCTATCAAATCTCTAGGTTATATCCATCACGTTGTAAAAATGTAATACCTGAAAAGACAAATATGATTATATTTCGTACGTCGTTCGTAATACATAAGACAGCAAATACCGATCTGAGGTATCGAAACTACGAAGTTTTAATGAACAATGGAATACGATACCTATTTTCTGTTTTGTGACAGATCTATATCGACAGAAGATTCTATATTTGATCATTTTACACATAATAACGAAAAACACACATGTATGTCATGGACATTACCATGGTAATATCACTGATAATATTCATATGGACAGTTGTAACTACATTTGCAAATAATTAGGTAATATCTCTGGGACAGTCGTTTTAAAATCGCATAAAATAAAGAAGTCTGAAGCATCACCGGTTCTACATTATCGAATCGCTAACGGCCTTCCGCCTAAGCATAATGTATTATTTTATTAATTCTACTCTCCTTTCAGAAGAAAGATTACATTAGTTTTCACACCTGGATACAGTATACCTACATAGGTCAGTTGATGTTAAATATAAAGTTAATTTACTAAGATTATCTGACGGCTCTAAAAAGCGTTAGTTAGTCTGTGACACTGTCACACGATCGTTTACGATTGTGTTAAACAAAGTCTTTCGCGATTTGTGAAAACTAATACAAGTGTGCTAACGGCTAATTACCGTGAATCGTGAAGAAATCTTGCCTGCCGCTTACTTCTATTGGAGATCAGAATTACATACTCACCGTTTTCAACATCATTGATCCATTTAATAAAGAGTTCCATCATCTTAAATTCGTTCCATCTTCATGATTTTATGACTCTATAAAAAAACGTTTAACAAACCAATTATAACAACCAGCACGAACCATCTCGGTTTCCACTAAACGCCGGCAGAACTATTTTACCAATTTTAACAGTTGGCCATTAAAGTCCTCACAATAAGCGGTTTCTATCCCAACTTTGCTTCCACCTAAGTCAAACGTTCTGACTACGATAGGGTTGCTACAAAGCACTGATCGTTAAAACATTGAACTTATGATTATTTAATATGAACATACATAATATAGTCACACTATATCCTCGTCATACAGGCTCGAGTATTAGAGGTAAGGTTTATCTTTTGCGACGCTACCATTTAATATATACGAGTATACATTTCCAACTAAATATTTAAACTAGAAGCCAATCAAATCATAAAACCCTGAAGTTCTTTTAGTGTTGCAATTTCTTTTCAATTATTTAATTTCTGTATTACACTTTAATTATCACAAAACACTAATTATAAATGGAAATGGTATTTCGGATAATAAACAATAATATTTGTAAAACTAGACACGGCATTTTAAACGGATTACAGACGATATGCTCTTTGAATATCTAAATAAAAGTTACAATGCAGGAAAATATAGGGTGTCGCCAACCCTGTCGCTTACCACAGAATCACTTGAGACGCGGCGCCCAGTTCGATTCCCGTTTGCATACTGTCCATGGACGTGGTCCACAAGTAGACACAAGTGGGGCCACTAATGCGTTTGTGATTGCAGTGCTGTTGTCCAGCGTGGGATTAGAAAACTTGAGCCATATGTGGTGCAGTGACTGATTTAGGATATACAAGAGCAAAATTTACACGTCATTTTGTTTACCAGAATTTTTGTCCTATCAATATCATATTGTTTAACAAAATCATTGATTAAATGAATTAAAACACCGGAGAATAAACAAGAAATTTACATCGCAATTGATAAGTTGCGTATGAACCAAAGGAAAGGCTATATCCCGTTTATCTTTAGATCAAAATCATTAAATTTTGAGGGATTATTTATTAACACAATGGCACAGATAATAATAAGACAACAAACTAATTAAGAGACAAAGTAAACAAATCACGAATTTTGGAGATATTTTAATTTTGTTTGTATTACGAGTAACAAATTTATTATGGTCGCTACGTGATTCGGACTTAAAACTAAAGCTTACCTAATTGCGTATACCTACATATGATTGTTAAAATTTAATGTTTTAGATAAGCGGATTATAAAACGGTATCTACGTCATTAGTGTGAGATTTGTTAAATCACAACAGTGCATAAAATTATAGGTATATCGGCACGCGGTTAACTGGTTTTCTGTGTAGTGCGGGCTTACGATTACTAATCGGTTTACATGAATCGTCACTAATGAAATTCAACTGTCTGTACTAATACATATGTAGCTACTTTGGCGGTAACAAAAGACTTACAAACAATGTTTAATTGATTAAAGCAATCCATTTTAAAATAACATCGTAAAATGGACATAAGGTTGTTTGATACAAACATGTTTAAATGGTCGTATTTAGGAAATAATTTTGAAGTTTTTACTGTCCCTGACAATAAACATAAACCAGGTTTCACCTGCAAAAATGCCCCATTTGAAACTGCTAAGGTCTTTATGTAATTGAATTTTCATCTCAGTCAGATTTTGAGCTCGCGCGGCGCCCATTTACTAAAGCGAAACTGAAATCTATTTTAAAATATAATACGCTTTTATTTTTGGAGGATTCCGCGAGCGGCTCTGGGGAGAGGAAGCTAATTTCAATTTCATTTAGTTCTGGCGCGATTCCATGCATCGCGAATAGATTACTACTAGAACAGAAACGACACTCGTAATGCTGGAACTATCAGCCTTTCCAACACATTCACACTGTTTTTATCAAAAAAACTGATAAAAAGGTATCGTTACAAATAAAAAGTTAGACATGTACCTATACTTATGCTAGCCCTGTATATCAATAAAGTTACACATTTTAAAACCGCGAAGCACTTAATATGTAAACAGTTTATTTTATGGCGGTTTGCATAATGTAACAACAACAACATCAACATAACATCGCGCCAGGTCCTTTAACGGGGTAGGCAGAAAGCACCGAGTGCCAAATATACATATCTGTCCTTGCAAACCTGACGCGCTTCGTCTACACGATGATGATTTGCATGATGTAGTTTTGAAAATAAAGTCCTAAACGACCCCAGCAACAACTCTACCCAACATTCCTTTTAGCGAAGTTCTATGCGTGTTACTTAGTCTTTGGCGTCAAGCACAGGCTCCGCAAGGATATCTTGTGCGCGTTGGGTTCCGCAGACTTCGCTGTCTGAGCCTGAATACGCAATTCCATTCAATGCGAAGGATTCAGCATTTTTATCGCCGCCCGATACCTTCAGGTTTGGATCTAAGCCGCCTTGAGAGTTACGGACGCTATTGTCTTATCGCTGTAGTACCTACTTACTTCCATTACATTGAAAACGAACATTTAATTTAAATTTGAAAGACATAGGAGCACACAGGTACGTAATTTGTACATTTATTCGAGGCCATTTTACAAACTGAGAGACTTCACATTCACAGAGATTTGGAGAATTCACCGTAGGTTTGCCTATCACTTTTTTCTGAGACACAATACGTTGTATAATGTCAATCAATATAATAAGCAATAGCGCTATATATACCTATTCCATAATCAATGCAATTTCAATCCGTATCACTACTTTAATGAGTTCTTTATTCAAATGTCATCTAAATGAAAACAAACAGTTGTTGGTTGTTCAAGATCAAATCTTCACTCATTAACTTTAGCTCCAGGGGTGTTTTGGTTATGTTTACCAATATTAATAAGAAGCGTATACAAAGGATTTATTTTAGATTATTCGACTCATTACCATTTTGTTCTTCATTCTGAGAAGAAGAAACTTATTTCTGTGAATATAATCAGGAAACGTTCAAATTTAGACTCTTCAAAAGTGAGAATAAGAACATTTCCACAGCAACCTCACTAATTTGGATAGACAATAACAACTTACCATAAAATGGATTATCAATTTTTTTAATTAACAGAAATGGTTTTTTCCTACTGAGGAAACAAAAAATATAGGTACGCACAATAGGTACACGTCTGGACTTACTTTTACTATAAATATTGCGATAAAAGGAAATATCGTGAAGAAACCTTCATGTCTCCATGATCCTTACGATGTGTTAAATCTGCTAACAGGCATTTGACTAATGTGATAAACAATGAGGTTAAAAACCGCAAAAGAAAACTCAAAAGTAGAATCAGGAAGGTTAAAAACACATCTTGGAATTAGGGTCAGTACACGTTGCAAGGTTCGGCACTGGACAATAACTTGAATGCATTAATTATCATGCAATCTGTACATATTTATGTTTAGTATTATGAATTCAACAGAAAGTTATTTTTATGCAAAAACGCTCTATTCATGAAATGTGCTCCCGACAATGACAGTGTACAGGGGCCTTAAGAACGATCTCGTTAGAACTTGATTAGAGCTGCCACAATGCGACAGCGGCAAACTTCTGATTACCCGCTTATATAACTTTTAACACGCCTTCCGAAATTAGCTATCCCACCAACAAATAATACTATCCGCATTTCCAAGAAAATTGCTAATTTACTGCTCCGACACTGAGACGAGAAAACTGGCTGTCGCCGGAATGTACCTACTTATATTGAAACGAAATATTTCTCTTTAGCCCTGAAGCGCTGGCTTCTTGAAAATAATATATTATTTTAGGTCAGGCAATATGAATTAGTGGCAACGTTTTAAGAGAGTTTTCTTGTTTCAGGGGACACATTACCAGGCAGTCACAATTACTCAGGAACAGTCGAAGTCATTGCTAAATTTTCCGCCCTTTTCCATACATGCTCATTAACACTGATGCAGCCCAAGTCTACAATCTCCTTGTCCTGAAAACTCTACCTGCGTTAAATTAAGGCGAACTGGTTTAAATTGATGTTCGAGAATCTTAGAAAATCCTGAAAGGAATAATGGATTATAGCTCACGCCAATTTCGCTTTTAGACAGACCGCTTTGAGACCGCATTTAAAGGAAAAGTTCCCTAATCTCTCACTGGACAATGGCAATGCAATCACAAATGCATTAGTATCCCACTTATGGGCTACTCGCTCCGTGGACAGAATGCAAACGCGAGAAATCGAACTCGTGTCTCAAGTGTGGTTCAAGTGCATAGAGATGGGAAAATTTTCAATTCTACATATTTCTATCTTAAGTTAACTGCGTTATATACATGTTCCTACTCGACCATAATGGTATAGATAACTTTTTTGTACTAGCAATAAATAAATGAATATATACAACTACTTTATCACTTTGTCAAAATGTATCTACCATAAAATACATCAAACGATTAACATATTGTGTTTAAATCTAATCTAATCCAATTGTTAGGAGATTGTTTATTGTGACAGTGTATTAGCTGTGTTGTGACACTTGTGAATAGTAAACTTGCAAATTAAAATAAATAACCAGCTGTTTCATAGTATAGCTAGGTAATTGTGTAACTGCTTGATCCGATTTACCCGTAATCGATATGCCTGATCATAAAATACAAGTCCATTAAATTCTTCAGGCGACGCAAGTGTAGCAACACAGGACGCGTTGAGTCCCCGCTCATCTCGTATGCACGGGCGGGAATGTTGTGCGATGCAGTAACACGCCGTAAGCCTCCGCCACGCGCGCTGTATTGGGATTCACTGGAATTTTCCCACAGGAATATAATTTTGAACCCGATCTAGTGCAGCTCGAAAAAATCTCCACCTACTTTTAACCACAATAGCACATAGACTGTAAATTGAAATTTACAATGGATTACTATCAAATTTGTTATAGCCAAAAACTTAATATCCAAACGGAAAATTAAGCAGTTATTTTAGCCAGTACATTTTTTATTAACCCCGCCAGGCAGAACAATACAGATTCAGTCCAGCCAATTTTTTGTTTCTTTAATCGATCAAGCGATATACGTACGTAGGTACCAGTGTGCGTGTTTTAAAATGAACGTTATAGCCTTTTTCAGTCCGCATCGGCATCCGTATAGTAATGATAAATATACAAAAAGATATACGTTTAAGAAGCAAATAAAAAAAAGATAAGTATATTTGCGAGCTTTGTACGCCTTAATATAATACACAATTTGGTAGGTATACCAAATGAGGTACAAAAAAATTGTATAATAATTATATATGTACTGTTACAATTAAATGTGTATTCAGTAGATTACAAAGTAAAAGAATTAACACGTATTATTTATTTTTATATTTCACTTCAATGAATCATAAGTTCGTATATCCGTGTTTCCATATAATGACTTGTGTAGCATATTTTATTTCCAAATTGTTCCAATAATAGAACATAAGAAACGAGTGGCCACCAAAATTACGCTCATTTACCCGGAGTATTACGTAAAATCAAGCGAATTGGGATTGCCCCGGCCTTAGAACGCTGTGCATTACAACCGCACGGCTGCCTTCGAAGCCGCAGTTTGCCGACCATACGTGCATCACACAGTCGACATGGAACGTGTAGCGAGCCAATATTGGATGTGGCATTTTTTTTATAGCATAATTCAATGCATCGTGCGTATAACCTAACATTCTTATCTTTATTTTATTTTATTAGTACCTATATTTTCACAAAGCATTCAGCACGTATCCAGGTATCAGGCCTAGCAGTTGCGAAAAGCCCACACTCAGAGGAAAACCTGCCCGAGGCAAATCTTACTCCGGTCTTAATGGTACTCCTTAGATTATAGAAAAACTTATTGATTACCAACACGTTTGTGAACGAACGTGCACTTAGCATTTGTAAACGCCATCTACCTCCAACACTACCTAACCTCGACACTAACAAGACTTACAAGACTAACAAGAACTCACCATTAACAGTAACTCTGTTACGCAAGTCGCTGGAAAGATCTCTTCTGCGGAGGAGAAAGGCTTTCTTGCTAGGTTTGTAACTTAAAGCGTCCTAGTTTTTCCCACCATAAAAACAGAGAAAACTTATCGTAGTATTCTGTTAGTCACTGGCGTTAACACACATATGCTTGCGCTTATGTAAAATTGACCAAAATTTCCCCGCTAAATGTCACCTACCAACATTTTCTTACATCTAAATCGTACTGCCACAAGTCACGAGTTAAATTAGTTACTTTCTGTATTCAAGGCGGGTGTGTGTTGGTTTTTTCGTTCCCGCCAAACTATTCAGCCGTGCGTGTGACGCCAGCCTGCGAAAACATACGGAAGTATCTTTGGTCAAGATAAATACGGACGCTGACTAAAGGTAAATATAGATAAAAAAGTTACCGTCCGAAATGAAGATAATTCAGTTTATAAGAGTAACTTACTTCTGTCTATCGTAAGTTAATTTTGGCAAAACTGTTAAAATATCAATTCTGAGTTTTATGCGGCTATATACGAATGCTTAGGTTAAAACGGGCCGCTATTTTAATATTCTACATATTCTACACACACTATGAGAAGATAATAATTATATTCGAATTACAAAAAAATTGCTTTTGCAAGAGGGCACTCTTTAATCAGCATTTTTAAATTTTAACTAACAATCTGGATTCACTTTAACGAAAATAAACAAGTGTAAGTAAGTCAATTAACATCTATTTATTGCATCATATACATTAATTGTCATTATTATAATAACTTAAGCTGAGTGATAGTTCTATAGGGCTATTATTATCTGGGCTGGAGGATTACCGGGATACCTCACAATACCGGTAACGAACCAATTTATTGCGCAAGCCATTGTTTGTATTGTATAAAACCATTTTTAAACATTTTTACTGATACACGATGTGCCTTTTAAAAAATACAACAAAAAAGTAGCAACTTTTATTTAAGGTGAATGAAAACTAAAACGTAAAAAGAAGAGATTTTAACAAAACAATCCAAGGCATTCTCAGGTGTCAAAAACACAACAACATTAACAAGAAACTCTTTTATTTCTTTAAATAAGTTAATAATTATTATGATTTATATATACAACATATACATACTTATCACTTATATACAAAATTGTCTAAATTTACAAGTGGTAAGTCCCAAGTGAATCGTCTGTCGTACGATCTAATTTGGTTCTTAGGTTAAAAAGATTTCAGTCTATTTTTGCTTAATCAACACAGATGCGTACACTTTGGTTTATTCGCTTTTTATTGTTTTATTGATACGTTTTTAATGATGCGGTATATCTTACGTTGCGCACCTCGCAATAACGTGTATACGTGTAAGTTTCCATATATACGAGTACATTTCGTACGCGAAAGTGCAAGCCTTTCGAAAAGCACGTTGTAACCGAATGTACCAACTTCAAAATGATTTCGTGAACTTGAGAAAAGGAAAGTGCATAATCGATACGATATTATTACTAATATTTACGTTATTATATAAACTAGTTTGGCTAAACAAATGTAAATTTACCTGCCCTTGAGCGGTGAATAATGTGTAAGACGTCATAAGTGTATAGAAAATCAATATACGAGACCTAAGAACGCTACAATCATTTTTTAAATTATATGAATAAACTTAATCACTACCACTGCCACGCCAGAACGCCAACGCGGTAAACAGAAAGCACAGAGTGCCTAATATCTCTACCCTTACAAACCTAAGGTGCTTCTTTTACAATCATCGCTCTCTTCATACATTTGGGCCGGCTTTGGAGACAGTTTATTCCCATCAGCCTGTATCTAACCTATTTGGTAAAGGTAGGAAAATCTTTATCTTCTTCGGCACCTACGTCCATCAACATCTTACCTGTTTTTTCGTACATCATCCATTCTTTCCACATGTCTGCACCATCGGAGCATTCCCTTTCGTACATTTATACTAATACTCTCCAATTCATAAACAAGAGAGAAACCTTAAAGTTATCCTTATTTAAAGCTGGAACGTGGAAGATGATTATTTAAGTAACTAGAATAGTTATTATCTATGTAATATTTATGGCATGTTTTAACCTCACAATTCACTATTAAAATATTGGAAAAAATAAGCGTAGGTATAAAATATGCAACAAAAAATCACAGAAACAATATAAAATGAATTTAATCGACTACTTGGAAGAGTTTTTTAAGCATAAAGGACGTAGTGTTTTGCTCTATTGCGATTTGAACGATTATTAAACTCGTGTCATTATGCATGTACCTTACCTTATCTTATGACTTCGAACTTATTATTATCTAAACACTTCAACCCCGTACTGATCATGAAGGGGTGTAGTGAACGCAATTACAGCACTAGGAAATTTTAGCTTTCTATCCAAATTGAAGATAGCGCAATATCATTTTCAAAATCATCGTTTTTATCAGTTCGACACTTTTCCTCTTATACTTAACACGGTTACGGCTAATGTGTTCCTCGCTACCAAAGCGGAGGTGAAGGTTTCCTCTGGACGTTGTCTTCCACCGGTAAAGCGAGTATGAAAAAAAAACAAAAAAAATGTAGTCAGTGGAGCATGCCCCAATAAGAACCCGAGATACGGATTGTAGGAGCTTCCTATATACAAACCACATATTCTATTATTGCTCACGATACATCATAAACATACATACATGCATAACATCACGCCAGGTCCCTAACGGGGTAGGCAGAAGGCACCGAGTGCCCGAGTGTGCTCTGTCCTTGCAAACCTGACGCGTTTCGTCTACATTCATCACACTCTTCATGCATACACGCCGGTTTCTGTTACATTATAAACAACCTACATATACGAGTCTCCTGGTCAAAATCGCCCCAAATATCTTTGCTACCAATCCAACCACACAATGTTCTGACATTCGAAGCGTTTTCATATGTTAGTCACAGAGATAAAACTTTTATACAACTTGAAAGACAAATTAAAAAACTTACATAATTTTTATATACCTACGTACCATCCTAAAACACAAAATTATTCTTATAGGATTTATAAAATACATTGAAAACTAATCACAATAATGAAACCGTTTAAGAATTGCTGGAATTCTTTTTATGTCTCAGTGCTCGGCGCACGTCTCTCCCGCGGGAGAAATACGTAACATTATTTACAAAAGATACATGGTGTCGGTGCAATTGCAAAAATGTAGTGAAAAGCGTTTAGTATAGAGTCCAACAATACATAAAATGCTACTTTACCGAAAAAACTGTATTGTTATGATAAGAAGGTACGATTTACAAGAGCTTCAATCAATACGGTTCGTTTATGGAATACCTGTACCTAAAAGAGAAACAAGAACATACGAGTAAAATTAAACAATGTCATTTAATTTCATTATATTGAGTAGACATATTTATACTACAGTAGGTAGGTACATTGGTCGACATATTATGCTGGTAATGATAATAAAAATATTCTTAATACCACTTAATAACTCACACATTTATTCGTAAATGATTAATAGCAGTATTTTAGCTAATCGAGGTTCTTTACCCTTGCTATCATAGTATAATTAGCCAAGGGAAAAATTGACTGATTAAGACAAGCTAGATTGCCGCGGTTAGGCTTAACGCTAGATTTACCAAACCAGTCATTTGACTGGTCGTGCAACTTCAATTCAAAATTCCCACTACATATATCAGTTGATTTCAGAAATAATGTTATTGTTTTTGAAGCTATATGTGGACAATATATTTAATGAACTTAAGAGTGAATAAAAACTGGAAGTCACTATAAGCATTTTGCTTATACACCGGTCATTTTGACTGACTGTAGGTATACATAAAAATATGGTAAATCTAGTGTTAAATAAAACAATACAAACTCATACTGACGTTTGTCTGTTCGTTTGCTTTTCTTTTAATGTAAAAAAAAGTAAATACATTCTTACAATGTAACGTAATAACAACTTACAACTTAACGTAACGTAACTTACAATGTAAAAATGTATGATCTTTTTTACATGAGAAGAGAAGCAAGCAAGCAGACAGAAGACAAATATGGCCGCTGCCACCCTTGGAAGTATACACTGGACCTAAAAGGACTATAGAATCCGTCGGTTCGTCCAGTGCGCATTAATAGTTAATAAACTATCAGTTAGTATCGTTTGTAACAGCACTTTTGGTATATGATTGCTAATATAACTGAGCTCAATTAGTATGAGTAGTCAAGCGATTATTAATATCCATCCTGTTCCAGACTAGCCGCGGACGCGTTGCTACTTTTAAGGTCTGAGGTGGTACTCTCTAGGACACATGTACAGCCAGCAACCACACCCATCCAAGCATCAACCATTTTTTCTCTAAAGATATACCTTGGTACTGGACGTACGCTAGGCGCATCACATATTTGTTCTATCGTCTAAAAAATATTTACATATCATCACGCCAAGTCCCTAACGGGTAGGCAGAAAATGTTTAATATTTACATTCATAGCAACATTACCATTTACTGCTTGCGCCGCATAAAACAAATCTTCTCCCCGGCGATTTCCAATGCGGTCGGCAAACACACCGACAAACGACGAAGCATATCACTCATAATACACCACTGTAGTTCGAAATTTCTATTAGAAATTCACACGTTAGTACGAGATCTATCGCTGAGTCTCACACAAGGCCGTTGTTTACATTTATCCAATTTTAACTAAACCATAATACATAAGAAACTAGTGCTAAAGCTCAATTTTACTCGTTTAATGAGTGTTAAAGTAATTACATATAAAAACTTATAATAACTGATGAAATAGTAATAGATAGCAATAAGGGAACGCTTGTAACGCTCATTTCGTTTGTAAAAATTAACTTAAAACAAATTATTGTTCCACACGAGCGTTAGATTTGTATGTCAATAAAATTATTTTAGTACAATTCGACTGGCGGCTGTTCGGTCGGACAAATATTTATATGATGAAAACGAATGTTAATTGGAATAACAAATAAAACATAATCTATATATGTACTATTGACGATATTCTATTTATACAGTTTATTTTTACTATATCTAAGTAAATTTGGGATCGGAAGGCCGTCAGCGAAGTTAGTCCGTATAATATTCATTAAAAAAGTTATGGTTAATTAATAAGAACTCTCTCGCCACAGGAAATAATATCCAGTCAAAATTGAATAATTGTAACGGAAGAAAATGTAATGTTGAAACAGTTGCAAATAATACCATGGTACTTATCTCATTGGCATACCCTGTATAAAAAATGTGCATTAAATAAGCAATCAGTCACTATAACTTGTTCACTTAAATTTAATGTAATCATTACATATTATACCTACTTTTTACAAGTCAACGATATCATTACATATTAACTTTGTAATAGTTTAATAATAGCAAAGTTTTTGATTTGTGACCGTTTCAGGTAGAATCTTTACAATATCGCAATATAACATCTCATAAATAAAAATTTATTATGCTTTATATGGCAGCCCAACGGAACGTCGACGCGGCCCGCGCAGGTACGAAGACAGGATATATTTACATCACACAATGTTTCAATACTGCATGAGCGTATAAAAAGAAAATTATCACCCAACTGCGTGTATTTTACAAGAACTGAACATTTGTTACTGTAAATATCGCTAATAATTAATCACTTTCATAATTACTACAGTAAATTTGAGTAACCCCCATACTGTTATGATGCTGACTATTCCTATAATACCTAACACAGTATAGCGCCATTTGCGTCACAAATCCCCTATGGCGTTATTCGCGCTGTTAAATTTTCTGATCACAAGCTGTAAAAACAAAACAGTAAAATTCAGTACCAAAAGTCCTATAACATGGTCAACAATCCTAGCTACATTCCAATGTCTTTCTTCAGTTAAATATCAAGAAAATAATATACCACGTGTATTAAGTTTACTATTGTTCTTTGTGACTGGCAACACTTTAGTTCTCAAGTATTGAAATTGTTGGCTACACTGGGCCATCAGACTTTAATACATAAATATCATTGGCATTCAAAACTCTATGAAAATTTATGGTCCTCAAATATGTACAGAACATTATTTATTAGAGATCTCTATTAGTTATGACACAATTCAATATTGTTCAACGTGTCTGGACACACATTAACTTACATTAAATAAGTTTTTGGCCTCAACGATGATATATAAATAGAACTATCACAGATCATATTTACATAACAGACAGCACTTTAATGTATCTAGCGACACTTTAAGTCACAAACATATTCACTTTCCACATGTTCAAATATCATAAATCTGGTCCACAGTGGGTCCTTCTGAACCTTTTTCATACGGCCGGTATATTGTACAAGGCGGTCAACCTCTCGAAGAAGCCGTTCTCTAAGGTTTCACCGTGCAGCCCATCCGTCCTGTCCCTGGCCACCTCTCTGATATCGTTCAAGGTCACCGCATTGGATGCTATTGGACTACTGTACTCCTTATTTTTCTCCACTTGTGTGAACACTTGCAACTTTCCATCGGTAGTTGTTTCTCTGTTGAACACAAGCCGTTCTGTTTCACTGTTATCAGAGATTTGATTTCTAAATATAGGCCTCAGCATCGCTAGATCACGTTCTTCGTTCAATTTGTCGTTTTCCAATCGCACCATTTGTTCAGGGTACACATCCTTCTTATGATATGTCGCTCCTATAGTTTGATCATCTTTAAATTCTTCTGAATACACCCTAAACTTACCGTCGTCAGTTGGCCTCGTGTCAAAAACTTCGACATTACCTGCGTACTCCGAGTTTAGTTTGAAATGTCCATCCACTCGAGTTGAGTTTACCGTCACATTAGGCGCGCCTTTCTTTGGAGCTTTCTTTGCAGTTTTGCTTTGTTTCTTGTCTAACAGGCTTTTTAGGACTGTGCACGCTACTGGCTTTTTTTGTGGTTCCGGTTTAGGAGACATCTGATCCCTCGTGACAGACTCATTTTTGACATTTTCAGTGGAATTCTTCTCCGACGATTTCTTGTCTCTGGTGTCCTTTGTCTTTTTTTGATCCGGTTGCGACCTGATGCGAACCTTATCGTGGATAACCATGTGACGTCTAAGATCGTAAGCCACTCGGAATGCCTTATCGCATACATTGCAGGGGTACGGTTTGCTACCTGAAAATACAAATAACTCAAAGTAATAAAAATCCCCTTAAAAGGATGGCAAAGAATAAACGAGCATATAGTTAATGTTGACCTATGTATTGAAAGAAAGTAATACTGCTAACATGAAGAAATTGAATTAATAAATTGTTACATGGCCAGATCACACAGAAAAAAAAATCCAGTTGATATTACTATGTACCCTGAAAGAACCTCATCAGGTGTGCTCTATGTTTATCTATCCCTTATTTTTTTTAGAATACTCGGATATTTTGAACACATGTATATCTTAGTAATCTCTTACCGGTGTGCGTCCGCATGTGGCTGAGGCGGTAGGAAGAGGCGCGGAAGGTCTTGTTGCAATAGTCGCACTTGTAGTTGCGCTCGCCGGTGTGGATACGTCGATGAACGCTCAGAGAGTAACGTCGAGCGAATTCCTTCCCGCAGAATTCACACTTGAAGTGTTTCTGAAACAAAATTATACATTAGTACATTTATAATACGATATAAGGCCCCGTCAAATATCGAAAACATTGAAGTTGATCTGCTTATTGGATAGTTAATTCATAAACATGTTGCCAATATTGACAAATTGTTACACTTAGTACTCGGAATTATCTGTCTGTCACACGACGACGAAATCGACATTTTTATACAGAATCTACAACAAGAACTTGTCTAGTGAAGACCATACCCTCGGATATATGGTAGACATCCTAAACATTTACACAACGTTGCATGTAACATAAGGCATTTATACCAATTTTACTGTCTATGTACTTTTGAAACTATTTACTATAGAAATATAATACAGTAATGCTATGAACCTGGTTAGAGTGTATAGAGGCCTTGTGGTACTTGAGGTCACTCTGCTGACGGAAATCGCGACCGCACTCGTCGCATTTGCACGGCCGGTCGTCGTTGTGTGTACGCCTATGAATCTAAACAAAATTAAAAACTTCATTTCAAATACATAGTTTCAAATACATATTATATTCTTTCATTTACAACATGCAAAGGTCTGGGAAACTTTACTTAAAACTTCAATTAGATTTTTGATACAAATTATAAAGCAACATTTATACTGTCGCTTAAAAAGTTGTAGCGGTTTCATTTATTGGTACGAACCTTCAAAGCAGACGCGGTGTAGAACCCTTTACCGCAGTCCTTGCAGACCTGATGCCTCTCGCTGTGCATCAACGAATGGTAGAACAGACTATTGCGATGCAAAAACACCCTCGAGCATTCTGAAGTCAATAACAAAATATAAAACTGTCTGTATGAGACCATTTTAAACATAAATATATATCACCACCGTATATACAATTGCTAATAAACTGCAAGAATCAACTTGCTGTTTAAGGATTAAGATTTAAAGATTTATTTAACATAATAGAAGAAAGACGTTAATACAATTTTAGATGTCAATAAAATAAAATACCAGGGAGACGATGCTATACCTGAGCATTCGAATCTCTTGCTAGGCTTCTTTTTTTCTTCCACCTGTTTCTCTTGGGGCGTTTCAGGCTCGGGAGGCAGTTCAGTGTTATCTGGCAATATGTTCTCCGCGAAAGTTTCGTTCTCCGACGGTGGCACTTCAGAATCGAAAATCCTTTGAAGTACCTCGTCTGTAGAGTTACTTTTTATATCAATAACATTATACATATTATATGTTTATATAGAATTCAAGACATTCTGTATAAAACTTGCAAATTTAATGGCGTGTGGCTATAAAAATAAGGATCATTAACGCGTGTACCTAACAACTCGCATACCCGTTGTATAGAATCTAGTAAAACCCTGACTTCACCCACTTGCGGACAGTTAATTTTATATAGAAACTTTTGTTGAAGTGTGACGAATTCTAAATAAAGCTGTCAATCTTTTATATATGCATGCTTTATCATTACATAGTATAAAACAAAGTCGCTTTCTCTGTCATTATGTCCCCTTGTTCCCTTAAATCTTTAAAACTAC